>SJXQ01002657.1:0-105495 GCA_006408695.1 Aepyceros melampus
CAAGCTTCCCTGTCCTTCAGTATCTCCTGGAGTTTGTTTAAATTAATGTCCATTGAGTCTATGATGCAATCCAATCATCTGGTCCTCTTTTCCTTTTGCCTTCAGTCTTTCCCAGCATCAGGGTCTTTTTCAGTGAGTAGCTCTTCACATGAAGTGGCTAAAAGTATTGGAGTTTCAGCTTCAGCATCTGTCCTTCCAATGAGATTTAAGGTTGATTTCCTTTTGGATTGACTGGTTTGATCTCCTTGCAGTCTAAGGGACTCTCAAGAATCTTCTCCAGCACAGAATCTGAAAGCATCAGTTCATCAGTGCTCATCCTTCTTTATGATCCAACTCTCAAATCTGTACATGACTACTGGAAAAACCATAGCTTTGACTATATGGACCTTTGTCAGCAAAGTGGTGTCTTTGCATTTTAATACTCTGTCTAGGTTGGTCATAGCTTTTCTTCCAAGGAGCAAGTGTCTTTTAATTTCGTGGCTGCAATCACCATCTGCATGGACTTTGGAGCCCAAGAAAATAAAAAAGGTTTTCATTGTTTCCATTTTGTCTATTTGCCATGAATTCATGGGATCAAATATCATGATCTTTGTTTTTTGACTGTTGAATTTTAAGCCAGCTTATTCAATGTCCTCTTTCACCCTCATCTACATATATAAGACTGCTGATATTTCTCCCAAAAATCTTGATTCCAGTTTGTGATTCATCCAACCTGGTATTTCAAATGTTGTGCTCTGCATATAAGTTAAGTAAGTAGGGTGACAATATGCAGCCTTGACATACTCCTTTTCCTATATGGAACCAGTCCATTGTTTCATATAAGGTCTAACTGTTGTTTCTTGACCCACATACAGGCTTCTCAGGAGATAGGTAAGGTTATCTGGTATTCCCATCTCTTGAACTTTCCAGTTTGTTGGGCTCCATACAGTCAAAAGCTTTCACATAGTCAATAAAGCAGAAGTAGATTTTTTTTCTGGAATTCCTTTGCTTTCTCTGTAATCCAATGGATGTTGGCAATTTGATCTCTAGTTCCTCTTTCTAAACCCAGCTTATACATCTGGAATTTTTCAGTTCACGTACTGTTGAAGCCTAGATTAAAGAATTTTGTGCCTAATCTTATTAGCATAGGGAATGAGAACAATTGTACAATAGTCTGAACATTCTTTGGCATTGTCCTTCTTTGGGATTGCATTGAAAATTGATCTTTTTCCAGTCCTGTGGCCACTGTTCAGTTTTCCAAATTTGCTGAAATATTGAATGTACCACTTTAACATCATCTTTTAGGATTGTAAATAGCTCAGCTGGAATTCTGTTAACTTCACTGGCTTTGTTTGTAATAAGGCTTCCTAAGGCCCACTTGACCTCACACTCCAGGATGTCTGGCTCTAGGTGAGTGACCATAGCACTGTGGTTATAGGGGTCACTAAGAGCTTTTTTGTATAGTTCTTCTTAGTATTCTTGCCACTTCTTAATCTCTTCTGCTTTTGTTAAGTCCTTACCATTTCTGTTCTTTATCATGCCCATCCTTGCATAAAATGTCCCCTTGATATCTCCAGTTTTCCTGAAAAGATCTCTAGTCTTTCCCATTTTATTGTTTTCCTCCATTTCTTTGCACTGCTCATCTAAGAATGCCTTCTTATCTCTCCTTGCTGTTCTCTAAAACTCTGCATGTAGTTGGGTATATCTTTCCCTTTCTCCCTTTGACTTCTGTCTCCTCAGTCATTTGGGATGTATATTAATTTCCCAGGCTTGCCATAAAAAAATTCCCTTAAATTCGGTGGTTCAAATTACCATAATTTTTTCTCTCACAGTTCTCTAAGCCAGAAATCAAAATTCATGACATTATCAGAGTCAAGCTCCCTTTGTAAGCCCTTGCGAGAATTGATAATGCCTTCTTGATGCTTCCAGCATCTGATGGCTCTGCTGTCCCTCTCCTTGTGGCAGTATCACTCAGATCTTTGTTGTTTCTTCAGAGAGCCTTTCACTTCACATGTCTTATCTTATTGTGTCTTATAAAAACATTTGGTACTGGATTTATGGCACACTGAGATAATTCAAAATAATAACTTCTCTAAATCCTAATTTAATTGCATCTGAAAAGACTTTTTTTTAATCTCCAATAAGGTCACATTTACATTTACATGTTCCAGAACATCAATATATCTTTTTGAGATTGACATTCTTCCCATCATAGATAGAAACTAAGGACAATAGGTATTTGGGAGATATGAAAATCAAATGCAGTAAGTTACACTTCATTGGATTATGGATGAAAACACCTAAAGATACATTAGTGGAACAGTTGGGAAACTTTTATATGGACTGTACCTTTTTGATATTATTTATTGCATTATTAGGATGTTTATTGACTACAGTGATGACACTTTTGCTATATGGATGATTGCATTGGTTCTTAGTGGTTATATGCACATATATATGAAACTGAAATCTTTGCAACTTACATTCAAATAACAAAGAAATATTGTAGGAATGTTTGTGTATGCATAGAGATGAGAAAGAGAGAGAAAATAATGAGACAATATGGTAAAATGTTAACAGTATACTGAATCTAATTAAAAATACACTGATTTTCATTGTATTCCTCTTGCAATATTTTATAGGTTAAATTATTTTTACAGAAAGTATAAAAAAGCTATGATGATGTACTTGTGATTTTCTATCAATTTAGATCTTAGGGAAAAGAATCATGACTCAAGAACTGGAGGTCGACTACTAAAATATATGTAGCTAAGAATCTTAGGAATTAAGTTTACTTATGTAAAATATAACATGTTCCTTTATCAAGCAAATAATACTTTGATAGTAAATAATTATGTGGGAGGATTTACATATTAAAGAAAATAACATAATTTTAATTGCAAAATATTTAAATTTAGGTGTTGACAGATAATCATACACAAGATAATTGAATTTGTCAATAAATTTCCCCTCCTTTTGTTTTTGCCAATAATATACCAGACTTACTCATCTATAATAATATTTAAGAATCTGGAAAATTACAAAATAAGGTTCATTTCCCAAAACAGAAAGATAACGGGCTCCAGGGAACCATCTGGATAGATAGATCAGTGTTTTTCAGTCCCTAGATGTTTGTTATAAGCTTGTATTATTGCCACCTCTTCTTACTATGCTTCTGCTGGATCATTGCTGTTTCTGTACTTTTATCTCTTGGATACTAGACTCCTTACTCAGTGAACATTTAAAGGATTGTTATTATATCACTTGACTGTCACTGTTTCATTGAATGTTATTTTAATGCATGACTGCAGATGACACCACCCTTATGGCAGAAAGTGAAGAGGAGCTAAAAAGCCTTTTGATGAAAGTGAAAGAGGAGAGTGAAAAAGTTGGCTTAAAGCTCAACATTCAGAAAACGAAGATCATGGCATCCGGTCCCATCACTTCATGGGAAATAGATGGGGAAACAGTAGAAACAGTGTCAGACTTTATTTTTCTGGCCCCCAAAATCACTGCAGATGGTGATTGCAGCCATGAAATTAAAAGATGCTTACTCCTTGGAAGAAAAGTTATGACCAACCTAGATATTATATTCAAAAGCAGAGACATTGCTTTGCCAACAAATGTTTGTCTAGTCAAGGCTATGGTTTTTCCTGTGGTCATGTGTCAATGCGAAAGTTGGACTGTGAAGAATGCTGAGCGCTGAAGCATTGATGATTTTGAACTGTGGTGTTGGAGAAGACTCTTGAGAGTCCCTTGGACTGCAAGGAGATCCAACCAATCCATTCTGAAGGAGATCAACCCTGGGATTTCTTTAGAAGGAATGATGCTAAAGCTGAAGCTTCAGTACTTTGGCCACCTCATGTGAAGAGTTGACTCATTGGAAAAGATTCAGATGCTGGATGGACTGGGGGCAGGAGGAGAAGGGGACGACAGAGGATGAGATGTCTGGATGGCATCATGGACTTGATGGACGTGAGTCTGAATAACTCCGGGAGATGGTGATGGACAGGGAGGCCTGGCATGCTGCAATTCATGGGGTTGCAAAGAGTCGGACATGACTGAGCGACTGAACTGAACTGAACTGGTAGGTAATACATTGACATGGGACTATAAGCCCTGAGATTTCTTTGGAAGGAATGATGCTAAAGCTGAAACTCTAGTACTTTACCTCATGTGAAGCATTGACTCATTGGAAAAGACTCTGATGCTGGGAGCGATTGGAGGCAGGAGGAAAAGTGTACGACAGAGGATGAGATAGCTGGATGGCATCACTGACTCGATGCATGTGAGTATGAGTGAACTCCAGGAGTTCGTAATAGACAGGGAGGCCTGGTGTGCTGGGATTCATGGGATCGCAAGGAGTTGGACACAACTGAGTGACTGAACTGAACTGAACTGATAAGGCAATTATTGCCAACTGAAATGTTGTATGTAGGATTTGCTGGCATGTGTATGTGTTAAACTATGTTTATGCTTTATAATTTCTGGAACAATTTCCTTTTGATTTATGAAGGTCACTAATGAGTGTACAGAAAGAAATTTGACTTGTTTTCAATAAGGGCCTTGATTACTCAATCAATACCAATGTACATTTCAGAGTGCAGTTCTAAAGGTCTTTCAATATACTCTTTGATGGTATGCATCAGAAACATACTATCCTACCCACAGAACATTTTTTTTAATGCCAAGATCTGCTTTTTAAAAGACTATAGAGAGGTATGAAATTTTTTCAAGAAGTGATTGACTAATAATGAAAGCAATATATATTTTTTTATGTTAAAAGAGCTTATTATCATTCCTGATGTTCTATAGCTTTTTATTAAGCCTAAAGGAAAAAAAAAATAAATTGTGATTATTTGATTTTATCCTACTTAACAAATATAGTAGAGCATATCTAACTAGATTAATGTTATCTAAGACACTAGGAAATTTATACACGTCACTCATTCATTTATTCCTCTATTTTTATGTCAGTGTGATAAAGCATGGTGATTCAGACCACAGATCCTTTTCAGGGAAGGACTTCTTGCCTGTGCTGCCAGGTAGGTCATCTGTAGACGTCTTTCAGCTATTTCCCAAGCACAGATTACCTCATTTCACTACAAAGCAGAATGATTGTGACAGACTGGTTAGCTCTTGAGCTTTCAGTAAGGCTAGCCAAGGATTTAGTAGGGCTTCATTTGTAAATCCACTTTTCCCTCTGCTCAATCCTGGTCCAGCATCTCCGAACACACATGTATTGATTGTATAGGTACTCTTAATAAGTATCTTATATGCTGATCTGCGTTCCTGAGTCTACTTGTTGGAAAACTCAGTGAGCAACAGATGAACATGTTAAAAATATGTTTGAAAAATTTGAAATGACTGAGTTTCTATATTCATCAAAAATTATTTTGCCTTTTTTTTAGATTTTTTTTAAAAATTTAAAAACTGTCTTAAACCCTAAGTCATATTATTTCAAATTACTTCACATGTCGGAATTTTGAATCTTTTTTGGGATATGGAGCTCTTATTCCTGAATCAGGTTTTGCAATGCCAGATCTGGTATAACTTCATAGTGTTCTCTCAACATATCTAAGGACTTAAGGGCTTCTACCTACCATCAAAATGGGATAGCTAGACCTGGGCTTATTTTCCTGACTAATACAACCATAAAACCAAAGAAAACAAAGATAAAATTGGAAACAGTGGTTCTTAAGACATTGGACATCAAGGGCTGAAGGGAAATAATTTCTGAGAGATGGGAAACAACAGAGAGCTTTACCATTGCTCAAATTTACTGCCTTGAGGAAGAAGTTTCTAAGCTATAGTGGAAGAAGAAAGAGCTCAAGTGAAACAAGCAGATTCTATAAAAAATAGAAAAACAGGGAAAAAAACCCATATGTACATGTCAGTAGATGTAAAATACAACGCTATTTTCTGTAAAAAAATTCAGCCAACCTGGAATAGAGGGGAAATTTCTCAGCCTGGTAAGTGCATCTAGGAATAATGTACAGCTCACATTATACTTAACGATGTAATTCTGAAAACCCTCCCCCAAGATAAGGAATAGTATAAAAATGCCAATGCTTACCACTTCTATTTGACATTATACTGGAGGTTCTATTCAGTGAAGTAAAAAATAAAATTCATCCATATGGTAAAGGAAGAAGTAAAACTATAGTTATTTGCAGACTACTTGTTTACTAACTAGAAAATCCAAAGGGGTCTACAAAAAGTTACTATAATTAATCAATTTACATTTATAAAGCTTCTTGGATGCAAAAGCAATCTTTTAAAAATTGTATTTATATACCATCAGTGAACAATCAGAAATCAAAAGCTTATAAAATCCCTTTTAGGGAGCTTCTCTGTTGGTCCAGTGGCTAAGCCTGTGTTCCTAATACAGGGAGCCTAGGTTCAATCCCTGGTCAGGGAACTGGATCCCACATGCCACAGCTAAAGATTCCATGTGCCATTTATTTGGTGCAGCCAAATAAATACATAAATATTTTTTAAAAATCCCTTTACAATACCATGAGGAATATGAAGCACTTAGGGGGGAAATCTCATAAAACATAGGAAAGTTCTTTATATTGACAAATTATTCAATTATTTTATATTAAAAAAAACTAATTCTAAAATTTATATGACCATTCAGAGGAGCTAGAATACCCAAAAAACTTTGAAAAAAGTAAATTAGAGGACTTATACTCTGCTTTCTAGACTTATTATTGCTGTTGTTCAGTCACTAAACTATGTCTGACTCTTTGCAACCCCATGGACTGCAGCAGCCCAGTTTTCCCTGTCCTTCACTATACTCTAGAGTTTGCTCAAACTCGTGCCCATTGAGTCAATGATGCCATCCAACATTCTTATCCTCTGTCACTCACTTCTCCTCCCACCTTTAATCTTTCACCAAATCAGAGTACTTTCCAATGAGTTGACACTTCACATCAGGTGGACAAAATACTGTAGCTCCAGCTTCAGCATCAGTCCTTCCAATTAAGAGTCAGGATTGACTTCATTTAGGATTGACTGGTTTGATCTTCTTGGAGTCCAAGGGACTCTAAGAGTCTTCTTCCAGCAACACAGTTCAAAAGCATAAATTGTTGGTGTTCAGCCTTCTTTACCCGGAGAAGGCAAATGGCACCCCACTCCAATACTCTTGCCATGAATGCAGGAGCATGATGGGCTGCAGTCCATGGGGTCTCTAACAGTTGGACATGATTGGGCAACTTCTTTCATTTTTCACTTTCATGTATTGGAGAAGGAAATGGCAACCCACTCCAGTGTTCTTGCCTGGACAATCCCAGGGATGAGGGAGCCTGATGGGCTGCTAGAGTCTATGGGGTCACACAGAGATGGACATGACTGAAGTGATTTAGCAGCAGAAGCAACAGCCTTCTTTATCATCCAACTCTCATATCTGTACATGACTACTGGAAACACCATAGCTTTGAGGCTCCTCTATCCATGAATTTTCTCAGTAAGATTACTGGAGTTTGTAGCCATTCCCTTCTCCAGAGGAATTCATGACCAGAGATCAAATCTAGGTCTCCTGCCATGCAGGTAGATTCTTTACCATCTGAACCACCAGGGAAACCCAGGACCATATAAACATACATTTTAAACTAATAATACACCAAAAGAAAAATTTAATTCTGCATTTCTAATGAAACTGACATAAATTGATACACTATTTGATGTGACATTATTTAGCTTTACTGCCTTAAAAAAAAAAAAACTTGCATTTCAATCAGTTGCTTAAAAGGTTGTGTTTAATGTCACATTAGCACTTTCCCAGAAAGATTTATTTTTGTTTAGATTTAGTATGATAAGGTCTCTGGGTGTTCATTCCAAATGGAACTTGCCAAAATTTCCATTCAAGATTTTAATATAACTTCATTAAGCTGTCCATCTTTAGTCAGTGATATTCAACTACTATACAACTTTACGACATAAATAGTACATACTGACATTTATTCAATAAGCTTTCTTTTTTCTTTTTTGTTTCTTTAGATTTAATACACAAATATAAAAACAGATAATAGTATGATATCTATATAATAATCATGCAATGATTTTAAGTAAAAATATTTTTCAGATAATCTTTTTTCTTAAGCAAGTTTAAAATTCAGAAAACCATATGAGTCAATGAGCCTAAAAAAGTTTTTTTTTTTTTACTATCTATGTAATTCTCATTCATTGGCACACTTTCTCCTTCCACTGGCCAATACTGTCTTCCAGCATAACTTGACAGCTTTATTGAGTCTTATTGAGCATGACTGTATATAATAAATACTCTCATGTCTGCTGTGCCACCCAGGACTTTGGTGAATCAGGTAAAAAAATATCATGGTAATGGTACCTGATAACAGTCTGGTGTCATTTCTTTTTTATTGTTGAGAAAACTTCAGTTTGACACTGATGAGTGACTTATCATTTACTAAGTAATACAAGTAAATACAAGTAATTTGAACCCAGAAGGAATCACAAGTTGCCATATGAGATTCTACTTCCCATATTATTGGCCATGATAATTGGTTCAGTGCGCAAAAGACTAAGAAACATTTCTTGATGGTTTCAGAAAAAATATTTCCTGATATTTTCAGATGGAAGAATTGCCCTTTCTTTCTGGTTGACTTAAAAAAAAAAAAGAAAAGAAAAGAAACACATGAATCCCAAAGCTATTAGAATACTTTAGATTTCTGAGAAAGTGTTAGCTTTAACTTGATGTAAATATAATGGAAGACATAGAGAAGAGAAAGAATAAAACTTCCCTTTTCACTGAGTTTCTGTATGCTACTAGGTGAACTTTCAGTTATAAGTACAAAAATATCTCTTTATTTTATACGCCAAGAATTCTTTGCCTATAACTCATTACTGCACAACGAATAAACATCCCAGTCTCAAAATCAAAATACACTTAGGAAATTCTGCACTTTCCCTAATTTTATAGGTCTTTTATTTCAGTATCCATCATGTATAATTTGTTTTTGTCTGAACTGATAATACTTTGTAAATTGTTTAATAATAAAACTCATAATGTTGATATTTAATATTTTCACATAAATCTATGATATAAAGGATAGATGTTTCTTCTTTTTTATATCTCCACAATTCAGAGAAGAGCACTATATATCTTGATAGGAAAAATTATTGAGTGGCTAAGTTGATGATTTGCTGAATTTTTTCATGGATAAAGATAAGAGCATATGAATTAGATTATATTATACATGCTCGGAGAAGGCAATGGCACCCTACTCCAGTACTCTTGCCTGGAAAATTCCATGGATGGAGGAGCCTATTAGGCTGCAGTCCATGGGGTCGCTAAGAGTCAGACGTGACTGAGTGACTTCCCTTTCACTTTTCACTTTCATGCATTGGAGAAGGAAATGGCAACCCACTCCAGTGTTCTTGCCTGGAGAATCCCAGGGACGGGGGAGCCTGGTGGGCTGCCTTCAATGGGGTTGCAAAGAGTCGGACATGACTGAAGCAATTTAGCAGCAACAGCAGCAGCAGCAGCAGCATACATGCTGCTTTATAATAAAAATATTAAAATTGTGCTTTAATTTGTCATTTAATACACTAAGTAAGTAAAGTCACTCAGTCGTGCCCGACTCTTTGTGACCCCATGGACTGCAGCCCACCAGGCTCCTCAGTCCATGAGATTTTTCCAAGCAAGAATACTGGAGTGGGTTTCCATTTCCTTCTCCAGGGGATCTTCCCGGCCCAGGGATCGAACCTGGGTCTCCCGCATTTAATATAGGAGAAGTAAACTGTGGTGAGATGAAAGCAATTGTTACATTTTGCATGCATATTTCATCACCCAGAGGATATTAATTCCTTTAATTTCAAAGGTTAAAAAAATCAATTTTAAAACATTAATAATTTAGAGATATTAAACTGCATTTAAAAATATTTTAGATAGTTGTAATTTTTTCTTCTCTATGAATACAGGTTACTAGCATTCACATATCACAAATTATCATCTATCTCTTTTTTTTTTTTTTTTTCCTCATGTTAGGCAATATTATTACTACATGGTACTAGTAAGCTTTTCTGAAATCATGGTCTCATACTAGTACTTTTACCGCAAGCTATCAGCCCATATGTTTATATTTGTGTTCATCTTTACCAATCATCTTGTTTTCAAAAGGAAGCTTCATAATTGAAAATGTGTGTTTCTTTTCCATTAAATTAACTAATGGGTGGATATGATAATCAAACCACTCCGTTATTTTCTATGATTCACTATTGCCATGTTGAATTCTGATGCTATATGGTTTTTTCCCTCATGTTTGTAATTTTTTTCTGATTATATCTCTGGAAAATTGTGAGACCCAGTGACTAAGCAAGATATGTCTTTATCTATTTTATATTTCAGAGTTTCTTATCATAACATATGTCCATTTCAACATGTAGAGTTTGTTCATTCATCCTCATTTGAACTACTGCCTTCCAACTTCTCTATTCATATACTCATCTAACTCAGTTTTCCCGTTCTTATCCTTTCCACATCTTTGTAATACGGCCTCTGAAAATTGTCACTTGGTTTCAATATCTACAAATTTATTTCTGAAATTTTATTTTCTCTCCTACCTTTACTCTCTTTTCTTATTTTACTTTTTAATTAAACTTAAACATGCCTAACACTTAGAATAGTATCAATCTCAAAGCTTCCTTAAGTAGTGAATTCTAACTCCCCTCTCCCAAATCCTGGTCTTTTTTTGTCTTGGAAGAGAATTAGGTGTTCTGCTGGCTTATAATTTCCATCTTTTCCTCCTTTCTCCTTCAAACCACCCATATTCTTGAAGTTTGTGTTTAGTTCAATTCAGTCGCTCAGTCGTGTCTGACTCTTTGCGACCCCATGAACTGCAGCACGCCAGGCCTCCCTGTCCATCACCAACTCCCGGAGTTCACTCAGACTCACATCCATCAAGTCAGTGATGCCATCCAGCCATCTCATCCTCTGTTGTCCCTTTCTCCTCCTGCCCCCAATCCCTTCCAGCATCAGAGTCTTTTCCAGTGAGTCATCTCTTTGCATGAGGTGGCCAAAGTACTGGAGTTTCAGCTTTAGCATCATTCCTTCCAAAGAAATCCCAGGGTTGATCTCCTTCAGAATGGACTGGTTGGCTGTTCTTGCAGTCCAAGGGCTCTCAAGAGTCTTCTCTTACACCACAGTTCAAAAGCATCAATTCTTCAGTGCTCAGCCTTCTCCACAGTCCAACTCTCACATCCATACATGACCACAGGAAAAACCATAGCCTTGACTAGATGGGCCTTTTTTGGCAAAGTAATGTCTCTGCTTTTCAATATCCTATCTAGGTGGGTGATAACTTTCCTTCCAAAGAGTAACCATCTTTTAATTTTGTGGCTGCAGTCACCATCTGCAGTGATTTTGGAGCCCCCCCAAAATAAAGTCTGACACTGTTTCCACTGTTTCCCCATCTATTTCCCATGAAGTAATGGGACCAATTGCCATGATCTTTGTTTTCTGAATGTTGAGCTTTAAGCCAACTTTTTCACTCTCCTCTTTCACTTTCAACAAGAGGCTTTTTAGTTCTTCTTCACCTTCTGCCATAAGGGTGATGTCATCTACATATCTGAGATTATTGCTATTTCTTCCAGCAATCTTGATTCCAGCTTGTGTTTCTTCCAGTCCAGTGTTTCTCATGATGTACTCTGCATATAAGTTAAATAAGCAGGGTGACAATATACAGCCTTGATGTACTCCATTTCCTATTTGAAACCAGTCTGTTTTTCCACGTCCAGTTTGAACTGTTGCTTCCTGACCTGCATACAGATTTCTCAAGAGGCAGGTCAGGTGGTCTGGTATTCCCATAGACCAGGAGCTGACTGTGGCTCAGATCATGAACTCCTTACCAAATTCAGACTTAAATTGAAGTTTGTGTTATCAAATTCCAAATCCTGAAAATTGAAAAGCAAAAAGAATAAAAATTGTAAATAACAAACAGAATAACCAAATAATACAGAGCAAACATATAATGTGTGTAATTGAAAACCAAAAGGAGAAGAAAAACAGAAATGAAAGAGAAGAAATATTTACGGGGATAATCCAGAGAGAGGGTGTGGGGCGGGAGGGTGGAGGTGGGGGTCGGGATTGGGAGTTCATGTACACTCATGGCTAATTCATGTCAATGTGTAACAAAACGAAACAGTATTGTAAAGCAAAACAAACTAAAAAATAAAAATTAATTAAAAAAAAAAACAGCAATGACTGAGAATTTCTCTAAGTTAAAAAAAAAAAAAAAAACCTGGAGAAATAGTCCATGCTTATGAATGTTGATAGAGAGGCCCAATATTGTCAGGAAGTTCTTCCCTGATTTTTAGTTCTTCCCAACTTGATCTTTAGATTAAATGAAAACCAAATCAAAATCATAGCTATTTTGGGATATTGGTAAGCTGATTTTAAAGTTTTATGGAGAGGCAAAAGATTCAGAATAGCCAAAACAATGTTGAAGGTGAAGGAAACCTATCAATAGAAAACAACCAAATTAAAACATGAGCAAAAATTTGAACAGATCTCACCAGAGGAGATCTGCAGATGGCAAATGAGCATATGAAAAGAAGCTCCATATCATATGTTATCAAGGAAATGCAAATTAAATCAACAATGAGATTCTTCTACCTGCCTGTTAGTCTCTCAGGCATGCCAGACTCTTTGCAACCACGTGAACTGTGACATGCCAGGCTCCTCTGTCCATGGGATTTTCCAGACAAGAATACTAGAATGGCATTAGGTGGCATATTAGAATGGCAACTAGGTTGCCATTTCCTTTTCCATGGGATCTTTAATCCAGAACACAGATAACACAACGTGCTGCTGAAATGTACAGGAAGTCTCATTCATGGCTTGTGGGAATTAAAACTGCTTCGGTCACTTTGAAAGTAAGTTTGGTGGTCTTTTATAAAACTAAACATCATCACCATATGAACCAGCAGTTGCACTCCTTGTTATTCACCAAAGAAGATGAAAGTTTATTTCCACACAGAGACCAGCACATGGGTGTTTACAGCGGCTTTATTCATGCTTAGAAAAACTTGGAAACAACAAAAATGTCTTTCAGTAAGTGATTAAAGTGTGGTACATTCAAACAATGGAATATTATTCAGTGCTAGAAATCAATGAGCTATCAAATATAAAACACAGAAGAATCTTAAATGCATATTATGAAGAAAGGACACCAATCTGAAAAGTCTACATATCCTATTATTCTTACTATATGACAATCTGGAAAAGACAAGACAATGGAGACAAATAAAAAATTTAATGAATTTCTAGAGTGAGGATAATGGGAAAATAAATAGACAAATAACAGACAATATTTAGTAAGAAAATACTCTGCATCATACTACAATTATGGATGCATGTCATTATACCTTTATCTGAACCAATAGAATGTACAATACCAAGGGTGAACCGAAATGTAAATTGTTTACTCGGGGTGATTGTGATCACTATGTGTTCATCAATTATTAAAAATTCAGCACTCTGGTGAAAGATATTGCTAAGAGGAGAGGTTAGAAATGTATGGAGGTGGGGGTATATGGGAAATCTCTGTACTTTCTCCTCAATTTTACTATGAAAATTAGACTGCTTTAAAAATGTCATGGTAAAAAATACCATACCTTATTAATTCCTAAGCTTGCTTGCACACTCAGGTCTGTATCTCTTAAAGGCCCTCAATTTTATCACTATATGAGATTTCCACTTTAAAAAGTATAGTTTGTACTTGATTTTAAGGGAAAAAAATGAAAGATAAACATTTGTTTTTTTCTCATTTATATTTTGCTGTATCATCTATTTTTATTATGTCTTAGGTTATCTATTTTTCATTTCCTTCTACCTTTGGAAGATTATTAATATATTACTACTTCTCCTAGTTATTTCCCCTAACATTTGTATTTCTTCTGTAATTTAGTAATAATTCCTTTCTCTGTGCATTAGTCTTCAGTCATTGCTACTATTATCCTAACCCTTAAAAGGCAAATTACAATTTGCTACAGAGATTTCACTCATATTTCTTAATACACATTCAGTTTATGTATTTTATCCTTAAAGTGCCTATTGGTAAGCTAAAGTACCATATATTTGAAGATAGAATGTCAACAGTTCAAATCATTAAAAGATATAGATAGGTAATGTCACATGGACATCAACAGATTGATGGAGAAGATTGAGAAGCTCTATAAAGTCACAAAAACAATACCAGGAGCTGACTGTGCCTCAGATCATGAACTCCTTAATGCAAAATTCAGACTTAAATTGAAGAAAGTAGGGAAAGCCACTAGGGCATTTGGGTATGACCTAAATCAAATCCCTGGTGATTATACAGTGAAAGTGAAAAACAGATTCAAGGGATTAGATATGACAGACAGAATGCCTGAAGAAATATGGATTGAGGTTCCTAACACTGTACAGGAGGTATTGATCAAAACCAATGTCAAGAAAAATAAATGCAGAAAGGCAAAATAGTTGTCTGAGGAGGCCTTACAAATAGCTGAGAAAAGAAGAGACATGAAAGGCAAAGGAGAAAAGAAAAGATATACCTATTTGAATGCAAAATTCCAAAGAATAGCAAGGAGAGATAAGAAAGCCTTCCTAATGTGAAAAATGCAAAGAAATAGAGGAAAACAAATAGAATGGGAAAGATTAGAGATCTCTTCAAGAAAATTAGAGATACCAAGGGAACATTTCATGCAAGATGGGCTCAATAAAGGACAGAAATGGTATGGACCTGACAGAAACAGAAGATATTAAGAAGAAATGGCACGGATATACAGAAAATCTGTACAAAAAAATAATAATAATAATAAAATAAAATAACAACAACTTAAGGACCCAGATAACCATGATGATGTGATCATTTACCTAGAGCTAGACATCCTTGAGTGAGAAGTCAGTGGGCCTTAGGAGGTGATGGAATTCCAGCTGAGCTATTTGAAATCCTAGAAGATGTTGTGAAAGTGGCTCAATATGCCAGCAAATTTGGAAAACTCAGCAATAACCACAGAACTGCAAAAGGTCATTTTTTTATTCCAATCTCAAAGAAGGGCAATGCCAAAAAATGTTCAAACTACCACCCAATTGTACTCATTTCACATGTTAGCAAAGAAAAGTGAAAATGTAAGTTGCTCAGTCGTGTTTGATCCTTTGTGACCCCATAGACTATACAGTTCATGGAATTCTCCAGGCAAGAGTTCTGGAGTAGGTAGCCATCCCTTCTCCAGGGGATCTTCCTAATCCAGGGACCAAACCCAGGTTTCTTGCACTGCAGGTGGACTCTTTACCAGCTGAGCCACAAGGGAAACCCAAGAATACTGGAGTGTGTAATCTATTCCCTATCCAGTGGATCTCCTTGACCCAGGAATGGACCCAATGTCTCCTGCATTTCAGGCGGATTCTTTACCAAGTGAGCTATCAGGGAAGCCCCAAAGCTAGCAAAATAATGTTGAAAATTCTGCAAGCCAGGCTTCAACATTAATGAACCGAAAACTTGCAGATGTTCAAGCTGGATTTTGAAAAGGCAGTGAAACCTGAGATCAAATTGCCAACATCCACTGGATCATAAATAAAGCAAGAAAATTCCAGAGAAACATCTACTTCTGCTTTGGACTATGCAAAAGCCTTTGACTGTATGCACCACAAGAAATTGGAAAATTCTTTTTATTTTTTTATTTTTTTAGTTTGTTTTGCTTTACAATACTGTATTCGTTTTGCTACACATCCACATGGATCAGCCACGAGTGTACATGAACTCCCAATCCCGACCCCCACCTCCCCCCTCCCAACCCACACTCTCTCTCTGGATTATCCCCGTGCATTAGTCCCAAGCATCCTGCATCCTGCATCAAACCTGGACTGGCGATTCGTTTCACTTATGATATCACACATGTTACACTGCCACTCTGCCAACCCATCCCACCCTCTCCCTCTCCCACAGAATCCAAAAGGCCTTTCTATACATCTGTGTCTCTTTTGCTATCTTGCATACAGGTTAATCATTATCATCATTCTAAATTCCATATATATGTGTAAGTATACTGTATTGGTGTTTTTCTTTCTGGCTTACTTCACTCTGTATAATCAGCTCCAGCATCATCCACCTCATTAGAACTGATTCAAATGTATTCTTTTTAATAGCTGAGTAATACTCCATTGTGTATATGTACCACAGCTTTCTTATCCATTCATCTGCTGATGGACATCTAGGTTGCTTCCATGTCCTGGCTATTATAAACGTGCCGCAATGAACACTGGGGTACACGTGTCTCTTTCAATTCTGGTTTCCTTGGTGTGTATGCCCAGCAGTGGGATCGCTGGATCATAAGGCAGTTAAAATTCTTAAAAAGATGGGAATACCAAACTACCTTACCTGCCTCCTGAGAAATCTGTATGCAGGTCAAGAAGCAACAGTTAGAACTGGACATGGAACAATGGACCAGTTCCAGATTGGGAAAGGATTACGTCAAGGCTGTATATTGTCACCCTGCTTATTTAACTTATATACAGAGTACATCATTTGAAATGCTGGACTGGATGAAGCACAAGCTGGAATCAAGACTGCCTGGAGAAATATCAGTGACCTCAGATATTCGGATGACACCACTTTTATGGCAGAAAGCCAAGAGGAATTAAAGAGCCTCTTGATGAAAGTGAAAGAGGAGAGTAAAAAAGCTGGCTTAAAACTCAACATTCAAAAAAAGAAGATCATGGCATTTGGTCCCTTCACTTCATGGCAAATAGATGAGGAAAAAATGGAAACAGTGGCAGACTTTATTTTCTTGGTCTCCAAAATCACTGCAGATGGTGACTACAGCCATGTAATTAAAAGATACTTGCTCCTTGGAAGAAAAGCTATGACCAACATAGACAGCATATTAGAAAGCAGAGACATTACTTTGCCCACAAAGGTTCATATAGTCAAATTGTTTCTCCAGTAGTCATGTATGGATGTGAGAGTAGGACCATAAAGAAAGCTGAACGCTGAAGAATTGATGTTTTTGCATTCTGGTGTTGGAAAAGTCTCTTGAGAGTCCCTTGGACAGCAAGGAAATCAAACCAGTCAACCCTAAAAGAAATCAGTCCTGGATATTCATTGGAAGGATTGATGCTGAAGCTGAAGCTCCAATACTTTGACCACCTAATATGAAGAGCTGACTCATTGGAAAAGACCCTGATGCTGAGAAAGATTGCTAGCAGGTGAAGAAGGGGACAAGAGAAGCTGAGATAGTTGGATGGCATTACTGATTCAATGGACATGGTTTGAGCAAGCTCTGGGAGATGGTGAAGGACAGGAATGCCTGTCGTGCTACAGTCCATGGGGTCACAAAGAGTCAGACACAATTGACTGACTGAGCCACACAACAATATCAGGGTAATTGTTTTTAACATAACTTATATTTAATATTCAAGTACAATTATTTCAAATGTCATAGATTAACTTTTCTGAACCCATTATATATATGAGTGAGTGAAGTCACTCAGTTGTGTCTGACTCTTTGTGACCCCGTGGACTGTAGCCCACCAAGCTCCTCTGTCCATGGGATTCTCCAGGCAAGAATAATGGAATGGGTTGTCATTTCCTTCTCCAGGGGATCTTTCTGACCCAGGGATTGAACCCAGGTCTCCCGCATTGTGGGCAGACGCTTTAACCTCTGAGCCACCAGGGAAGCCCCATTATATATATAAATATTACAAAATAGAACATATTACAAAATATTATATACTGCCGTATTAGAACCTGCCTCAAATGGATGCTACGTTTTTGTATTTATAAAAAAGTATAGTCAGTGAGCATTTGTTGAAGAGTAATACCATAAAAGTAAGCCTAAGTAAGTCTATGTTAGAAATTATATCATACAGAAAATGTTAATTTTTGAGATTTATGTTTCAGCAAATTCTTGAATATATTGTAACAATAGCAATTTGTTATACAGACATGACACTCAAATTAAAAAAAAGTTAAACTTATTCATTTTTTCAGATATATCCGTACTTAAATGAAATCCCCAGATGATTAACTAATTTATTGGTTTTTCAGCCAGATGGTTTATGTCATGTAGACTCAAGCATGGGGATTAAATGCCTTATAAAGCCCATCACATTCATTTAAATATCATACAACAGTTATTAGATTTTTGGCACTGTTTTCTGTCTGTATATTTTGAAGCTGACACTTTTAAAACAATGTCTATATTCTATATCATGCTTAAATTGGGGAACAAGGAATTGAAGTTTCATATTAAACTACAGCCTTTATATAAACATACAAAAAAAAAAAAAGNGAAATATAGATCAATGGAACAAAATAGAAAGCCCAGAGATAAATCCACACACCTATGGACAGCTTATCTTCAACAAAGGGAACCAACTTTAACATCTTTAGCATTATTTGTAATGAAATAAACTCTGTACAAGCTTTGAAGTGCCCTCTTTATTCTCATGCCTATAGAGGGCAAACTGAAATAATATTTAATTTTTCTCCTTCCTCATTGTTAGTCTTTCTAACTTTTTTCTTCTTTTTTCCTCTAACAGTTGGTTCTTAAGCAATTAGCATCTTCTCATGTACAAAGCATGAAAAGTCAAAGGAGATCTTTTACCAGTAGGTCCTTGAACAGTGCCAAGCTTAGTAAATGGACAGTCAAATTGTTACTTTTATTAATAACTGTCTCAACAAGGAGGGGGGTGATATATGGCAGATCTTTTTACTTTGAATCATCATTTAGTCCTTATGCCACTGTAGCTTTGATGTTCTAAGAAAAACTCTTAGGAGTATTTGTAAAATACTTTCTAGTCTTTATAGAGAGACTCAACAGAGTTGGTTTATGTGTACACACCAGTCTGGAAGGTGGGGCAGGGGAGAGTGGCATTAGTGCCACTGAAGTATCTCCAAATGGGAATCAAACTGAATGTGACACACTGTCTTGGAAAAAAGGGAGGAGATGGTTTTCTACTCTCTTTCTACCATCTCTCTCTCCCATAACTCATTCTACATTAAATACGGTATTGCAAGAGGAGGGAGGAAGTGAAGCCCTTGTTCACAGGGAGGACCAAGGAGATTGCATCCTATAAGGCAGTATCTACCTTTCCCTCCAGCTCTCGGAGTCATTTCCTACATAACATCTGATGACTACACAACCTTCTAATATTTCTCCTTGCTGATACTGGCTGGTTTTCTTGCCAAGGAGTCTGTTAGATTTATTTCAGATTGATGTCATCTGCTAATTAAGGAAACATTCCCTGAATCTGAACCCTGAAGCAAGAGCAGACATAACACTTGCTAGATCTTTCCGAGTAGCCAAGTGAAATTGAAGTGCCCAGGGTGGAACTTGCTGAGGAAGGAGGTGAGGGAATCTCTCCCAGAGGCTCCATGGCAGGGCAGGGAAGTTCAGGGAGCATGTCAAGGGCAAAAATTATTTCCCTGAGTGTTACCATTAGCAACCCTGAAGACTAAAATGTCTCTGGCTCATCAGTCAATTTTGACACTGAAAAAATCTTTCTATAGATTGTTAGGGATATGGCTGATTTTTCATGAAAGCTAAAATGGGGTATGAAGTAAGTAAATTATAAATTGTTAAGCCAGTCCACAGATTTCTGTAGAGAAAAAGGCCCAAATCAAACTTCATATGAGATATAACTAAAAGTTTGTTTCTTCATGCAATTCATTCTGGAAGCTAAAAATATCTTTGAAGAATCTCATGAAATTTGTTTTTAAGCACATTTTCATGTTGTAAATGTGAATCCCTTTTACCTGAAAATACTGAGTGCTGGGTCTAACTCTGTTAATATGTGGATGTGTGATCTTTTGAGGAACATATTATATTTTGTCCATTAGCTTTTACCTTATTGCTCAGGAGAATCAGTTATCTGGTGTGCTGTGATGAAACAGGTTCTGAAGTTGTAGCCCAGACTACATGAATTATTGCAGCACTTATTAGCAAAGCCTGTCACGGTTGAGAGTGTGGATGATGGAAATAAAGTCATAGGTAGTCCATCTTTTAAGCAAATTATCTAAAACTTACAGTTCAAAATTTTGAGGCTTAATTTTTTACTTATTGTATTCCATATGAATATACATTGGAAGGACTGATGCTAAAGCTGAAGCTCCAGTACTTCGGCCATCTGATGCGAAGAGCTGACTCATTGGGAAAGACCCTGATGCTGGGAAAGATGAAGGGCAGGAGGATAAGAGGGTGACAGAGGATGAGACTGTTAGATGGCATCATCGACTCAATGAACATGAGTTTGAGCAAACTCTGTGAGATAGTGAAGGACAGGGAAGCCTGGTGTGCTATAGTCCATGGGGTCGCAAAGAGTTTGACACAGCTGATGACTGAACAACAACAGTTCCACATGTATAGTATAGTATAGTATGCTATTTAGAAATGCTTATTTTAAAAACAGATGGTAAATATATGACTTGCCGAAAGCAAATGTGCCAAAAAGGCAAAAAGAACAAGAAGCAGGCTGTGGAAACTGCAGTATTGGGAAATTGCTCTCACACATGTCTCTCTTAAAACGTCCTCTTTTTTTCTCACCCTGAAAAACCAGGAGGTTAGCAGAGCATTGCCTCTTGAAGAAAAGAAAATACAGTTACCGTCAAGATTTTCAACCAACAGTGCATTATTGCTGTCGACTGAAAAAACATAGCCACAACCTGAAAGTGGAGTTATTTTATTTGGTAGGAATGTTTAGGACTCCCAGCCCAGGAGACAGGTGTTAGTAGTGCTGAGGAAACTGCTCTCAGGAGGCAGGGGAGAAATCAGGCTATATATAAGTTTGCAACAAAGGGAGCAGGCAACGGGAACATCAATGATCAGGTATAAAGTTAAGGAATTTAGCATTCTATGTATGGGAAGATGCAAGCCTCTGGGCATACTTAATGCCTTCTTTTCATATGCACCTCAGCTACCTGGGGCCAATTCTATTTCCACTTTCACCTACCTTGCATTCTCCCAGCTCCTCAGCAGTCACCATGGGGAGTGGCAGCATCTCCTGGATCAAAGTTGTGGGAGCCCTCATTCACATTTGGAGGCCAGGAATCGCTGATGGCTGTGACATTTCTTCTTTATTAATATGGCAGGAGATATTTTCATTTCACACTGCTAGCTGAGCACATCAGTTCAGTTCAGTCCAGTCACTCAGTCATGTCCGACTCTCTGTGACCCCATGGACTGCAGCACGCCAGGCCTCTCTGTCCATCAACAACTCTCAGAGTTTACTCAAACTTATGCCCATTGAGTTGGTGATGCCATCTAACCATCTCATCCTCTGTCATCCCCTTCTCCTCCTGCCTTCAATCTTTCCCAGCATCAGGGTCTTTTCAAATGAGTTAGCTCTTCACATCAGGTGCCAAAGTATTGGAGTTTCAGCTTTAGCATCAATCCTTCCAATGAATTTTCAGGACTGATTTCCTTTAGGATGGACTGGTTGGATCTCCTTGCAGTCTAAGGGACTCTCACGAGTCTGCTCCAACACCACAGTTCAAAAGCATCAATTCTTCAGCACTCAGCTTTCTTTATATTTCAACTCTCACATCCATACATGACTACTGGAAAAACCATACTTTGTGTAGATGTACCTTTGTTGGCAAAGTAATGTCTCTGCTTCTTAATATGTTGCCTAGGTTGGTCATAACATTTTTTCCAAGAAGTAAGTGTCTTTTAATTTCATGGCTGCAATCACCATCTGCAGTGATTTTGGAGTCCAAAAAGATAAAGTCTCTCACCATTTCAATTGTTTCCCCATCTATTTGCCATGAAGTGATGGGACCAGATGCCATGATCTTCGTTTTCTGAATGTTGAGCTTTAAGCCAACTTTTCCACTCTCCTCTTTCACTTTCATCAAGAGGCTCTTTAGTTCTTCTTCACTTTCTGCAATAAGGGTGGTGTCATCTGCATATCTGAGGTTATTGATATTTCTCCCAGCAAAATTGATTCCAACTTGTGCTTCATCCAGCCCAGTGTTTCTCATGATGTACTCTGCATAGAAGTTAAATAAGCAGGGTGACAGTATTCAGCTTTGACGTCCTCTTTTTCTGGTTTGGAACCAGTCTGTTGTTCCATGTCCAGTTCTAACTGTTGCTTCCTGACCTGCACACAAATTTCTCAGAAGGCAAGTCAGGTGGTCTGGTATTTCCATTTCTTTCAGAATTTTCCAATTTATTGTGATCCACATAGTCAAAAGCTTTGGCATCATCAATAAAGCAGATGTTTTTTTGGAACTCTCTTGCTTTTTCTATGACCCAACGGATGTTGGCAATCTGATCTCTCGTTCCTCTGTCTTTTCTAAAATCAGCTTGAACATTTGGAAGTTCACGGTTCACGTATTGCTGATGCCTGGCTTGGAGAATTTTGAGCACTACTTTGCAAGGTGTGAGATGAGTGTAATTGAGTGGTAGTTTGAGCATTCTTTGGCATTGTGAGACATTCTTTGGTGTATGTAAGACAAAAAAGTCTCACAGTCTTCAAGAAAAACATTCAGATACTACAGGATCTCAACAAACTAGCTGGAGAGTTCTCATGGTGGCTACACTCTCTCCTTGGGGAATCCTTCTTGCGAAGGTGACTTAGAGCTGGCTAATCCCCCTACTAATCCCTGTTGTCACCATATTGATGCTGCTTATGATTGTCCCATGTATTATCAATTGTCTAACCCATTTTGTCTCTGCTGAGGTCAACAAGCTATAACATGCAGTGCCAGTTCAGAAAGGATATACAAAACTACACCCGACCATGGAAAATATCACTCACCCTTAGACGGATACCAGTGTAAGGACTCTGAGGCTTGAAAATAGCAAGAAGGGGAGGCCCAATGCTCTTCATTGTCCCAGTTCAGCAGGAAGTAGCTAGAGACCTCAACACCCCTACACCCAAAGAATTGGGCCTCCCATCTCTTGAGGGGGGAAAGCTAGGTAGTTAGAATAGGAAAAAGGAGTCCAAAATGGTGGTGGCAAAAAGACAATGAAAGGAAAAATCCTGAGGAAATGGAACAAAAGAAAATCTGAGGACCTGAGTGAGAACCTCATGTGAAACAAACAGCCCTCCTAGCTAGCTCAATTTATGTAAGGCAGGCTCAGGGGGAGGAGACAAAACATATAAAAAGAGGAGCCAAGATTGAGCCTCTCTTTTGGGGTCAGCCTGCCCTCATACTTTGAGGATGTACTATCCTTTGCTTGCCACAAAAACCTGAACTGTAACCAAGCTGTAACACTGGTCCACCATTTCAAATCTTTGCTGTGGCAAGACAGAACTGAGGAAATTACACACTCCCCTGAGACATACTGAAACTGAGAAACAAGAAGTCAAGTGACTGGCCTAAGGTCACACAGAGGTGAATAATGTCAGTACTTGAATCCAGTAGTGTCTATCCAGAATTTCTGGGTGTAAATCATTCACAACAGCATGGACCAGAGTAAAGCTCTTCTGAAATGAGTGGTACAGATCTGAACCCCTAACCTGGGCAAAGCTGGAGTGTGATGCAGCACCTATACTGGGACCTACACTTGGACCTTGGCTGACATGCTTTTTGCTTTCTCCAGGCTTCAAAAAAGTGAATGTGTTATTTGCTCAGTAGTGGCTGACTTTTGCGACCCCAAGACTATAGCCTGGCAGGCTCCTCTCTCCATGAGATTTCCCAGGCAAGAACACTGGAGTGGATAGCCATCCTCTTCTCCAGGGATCTTCCTGACCAGGGATTGGACATGGGTCTTCTGGATTGCAGGTGGTTTCTTCACTGACTGAGCCACCAGGGAAGGAAACTCCAAATCACTGCTCTTGGCTGTTGACTTCACCCATTGTCAGACTTTCACAGTTTTGAAGATTTTCTTATAGGATTTGGATGGGGTTAGGTATTTTAAACATCAAGTGGAAATTCAGACAGGTTGCCCAGTCTCTGTCACTGGAGATAAAAAATGTAATGTCATCAGATCAGAATGAAAAGTTAAGTCCTGTAATGGTGCTTTTCTCTTGGTTTCAATCTTCTGTACACTGGGCCTGAGCCCAGATGTCAGCTGGTCTGGCCACTTGGGTCTGTATACCTGTGTTCTGACAAATCATGAGCTTTTATTTCCTTCATTTTAAAAGGCTCTGCTACCTAACAATCCCCCTCCCTCCTTCCCTGGTCTTTTGCTGGGAGCAGAGCATATTGTTTGCAGCAGTGAGTTCTGCTAGAGAAATGGAATTTATATCCGTCTCTGCTCCAAAAGTCACATAGCACTCTGCATTGAAAACAATGAGTTTATTAAAGTCATTTAATTAGTACAATCTAATTTATTTCTTTCAAATGTGGATGAGCCAGGCAGGCTGAAGAGTAATGTCTTGACTCTTCATAGGTCTCCTTTGTAAAACATGACTTAGAGTCTTTAATAGGCATTGAAGAAAAAAGAAACTTGATATGTATTTGGAGAGAAATATTTATAATAGTTTGATAAAAAGTAAGAAGAAAACCATTTTTTCCTCTCTACGTAAAAAGCATGATTAACGGGACCTCATGGAATTGGAATTTTATAAAGGATTCCATTTGTAATAGGTCTTCTGAAAATGTTTACCTGATAGCTACCAAAAAAATCCCTGATGTTTCATAATAAAATGTTCATATGAGGAAAGTGAAAGTGTTAGTTGCTCAGTCATGTCAGACTCTTTGTGATCCCAAAGAATGTAGCGCACCAGACTCCTCTGTCCGCAGAATTTTCAGGCAAGCATACTGCAGTGGGTACCTCCCGAATCAGATATTTATCTTTTGAGGAATGCATGTGATGTCAGATGAGTTGCCCTGGGGACTTGCCTCATGGTCCAGCAGTTAAGACTCCATACTTCCACTTCAAGGGGCACAGGTTTGATCCCTGCTCACAGAACTAAGATCCCACACACTGTGTGATGTGGTCAAAATGTAAAAAAAAAAAGAAAAAAAATGATGAGTCACCCTGTAAAATAAGGGAATTCTGTGGTAGCTCAGTTGGTTAAAAAAAAAAAGAAAAAGAAAAAAGAAACACCTACCTGCAGTGCAGCAGACCCAGGTTCAGTTATTGGGTCAGGAAGATCCCCTGGAGAAGGAAATTTAACCCACTCCAGTATTCTTGCCTGGAAAATCCCATGGTCAGAGGAGCCTGGCAGTATACAGTCCATGGTGTTGCAAGAGTCAGACATGACTTAGTGACTAAATCACCACCTGTAAAATAAGAAGTTGAGTTAGTCAGGATCCCAGCAGAAAAAATATGGCATACTCAGATTAGATAACTCAATATGAGTTTCATAAAAGGCCCATTTACAAAAGGGCTTCCCAGGCGGCGTTAGTGGTAAAGAATCCTCCTGCCAATGCAGGAGAAGTACGAGACACAGGTTCGATTCCTGGGTCGAGAAAATACCCTAGAGGAGGAAATGGCAACCCATTCCAGTATTCCTGCCTGGAGAATTCCATGGACAGAGGAGCCTAGTGGACCCTGGCAGGCAACAGTCCATGAGGTTGCAGAGTTGGACATGACTGAAGCAACTTAGCACATATGCTATTTACAAAGGTATGAAGGATTTGGGAAACCATAAGGGATAATGGTCTATTCCAAGATACATATCCTGAGTGTGGAGGGCAAGACATCTCCAGTCCTGGGAGGCAAGGGAAGGAAGCACTTATGAGAAGAAAAGGAGGGAAAAAGAGAGAGAGGGAAGGAAAACATGAAGGCCAGTGCCTATGAAGTCCATAGGGACTATGGAGCTTCAGTCAAGGTCCACCCTCAACAACACCCCAGAGTGAGACCAGGAGAGCCAGCCAATTCCCAGACCTCATTCTCTTTCGTCTTCTGGTTTGCTGCCCATGCTCTTCAGTGGGATGGCCACCAGGGGCTGGCCTCCCAGGGCGCTGAGCAAGTGAAGGGTAGTCAAGGAAGAGTGAAGAGGAGCAGAGAGAAAAGCTGTTCAAAGAGATTTTTCCCATGTGCTACTTGGCTAGAGGCAGGAGAAGGAGGGAGGGGAATGTGGAGCAATAGATGGGAAAAAAGCAGAGCTATGCACTGAGGTCCCCTTCTCCACCACTGTGGCTTTCCACATCTACCAGACAGAGCAGCCCTTCTGAGAGTTCCTCTCCTCCCTTCTTCACTCCTCACAAGCTGTCTCTCTTCTACTAATACCTTATTCTTGCAGGGGAGGGGGAGGCTCTGTGTTTAGCCACTATTATAAATACCACTTCCTCCTCCCCACTAAGGAGCTACCTGATGAGTCTAAAATATTAGACTTCTCAAAGCTACTAGACTTTCAATGGGGCACACTTAAAGATGCAAACTCAAAGAAAAATATATCCATAAATCCAGACATTTATGACACACTCTGAAGACATGCCTGTAGCTCAAATGGTAAAGAATCTGCCTGCGATGCAGGAGACCAGGGTTCACTCCCTAGGTTGGGAAGTTCCTCTGGAGAATGGAATGGCAATCCACTCTAGTATTCTTGCCTGAAGAATTCCAGGGATAGGAAGACTAGTGGGCTACAGTCGTGGGGTCTTAAAGAGTCGGACATGACTGAGCAACTAACACACACACACAGACACACACAAATCATAACTACCCAGCTAAGGCACTTACAGCTCTTGAGCCTCAGAAATGGTGATACTACTGAAGATATTAGATGTGCTGCTGCTACATAATGTTCAGCTGTGTCCAGCTGTTTGTGACGCCATGGACTGTAGGGGGCCAGGCTCCTCTGTCCCTGGGATTTCCCAGGCAAGAATACTGGGGTGGGTTGCCATTTCCTTCTCCAGGGGATCTTCCCGACCCAGGGACTGAACCTGTGTCTCTTACACGTTCTGCACTGGCAGGTAGATTCTTTACCACTGAGACACCATTAGATACTTTCCCATACAGCCAATACTTGGCTGATAAACCTCATGCTAGGAGCTGTGAAAAATATAAAAGAAAAGGAGGTAGAATATTTATAAGGAGATAACTCAGGTGGAATTGGAAGTAGTCGAGGTATTTTTCTGCAATGTTCCCTTTAAATTTTGTCACGCATTCTTTCTGTGTTTCTCACTTCTAAGGCCTACACTATGGTCCTTTAGTTTCCAGGAAAGTCAAAGTGTTAGTCACTCAGTCCTGTCTGACTCTTTGTGATCCCACAGATTGTAGCCCGCCAGGCTCCTCTGTTCATGGAATTCTCCAGGTAAGAATACTGGAGTGGGTTGCCATTCTCTTCTCCAGAGGAACTTCCTGACCCAGAGATTGAACCCAGGTCTCCTGTATACCAGGCAGATTCTTTATCATCTGAGCCACCAGGGAAGTCCATTGTAAATTGGACAGCAAGCATTTATTGTGTATCACCCATGTGTCAAGCTATCTAGAGCTATGACATTCTCAGAGAATTCAGAGAAATAGCCAGTCTCTATAGAGGTTTAAAGAGCCTCTTGATGAAAGTGAAAGAGGAGAATGAAAAAGTTGGCTTAAAGCTCAACATTCAGAAAACTAAGATCATGGCATCCAGTCCCATCACTTCATGGCAAAAGATGGGGAAACAGTGGAAACTGTGGCTGACTTTATTTTTCTGGGCTCCAAAATCACTGCAGATGGTGATTACAGTCATGAAATTAAAAGACGCTTACTCCTTGGAAGGAAAGTTATGACCAACCTAGACAGCATTACTTTGCCAACAAATGTCCATCTAGTCAAGGCTATGATTTTTCCAGTAGTCATGTATGGCTGTGAGAGTTGGACTATAAAGAAAGCTGAGCGCCGAAGAACTGGTGCTTTTGAACTATGGTGTTGGAGAAGATTCTTGAGAGTCCCTTGGACTACAAGGAGATCCAACCAGTCCATCCTAAAGGAGATCAGTCCTGGGTGTTCATTGGAAGGACTGATGTTGAAGCTGAAACTCCAATACGTGGGCCACCTCATGCGAAAAGTTGACTCATTGGAAAAGACTCTGATGCTGGGAGGGATCGGGGGCAGGAGGAGAAGGGGACGACAAAGGATGAGATGGTTAGATGGCCAAGTCAATGTTTGTGGGTTTGTGTGGACTCTGGGAGTTGGTGATAGACAGAGAGGCCTGGTGTGCTGCAGTTCATGGAGTTGCAAACAGTCGGACACGACTGAGTGATTGAAGTGAACTGAACTGAACTATACAGGTTTCTGGACAATGATCTAAATTCAGTTCCCCTTGATGCTGTTGTTGTTCAGGCACTAAGTCATGTCCAACTCTTTGCAACCCCATGGACCACAGCAATCCAAGCTTCCCTGTCTTTACTACCTCTCTGAGTTTGCTCAAAGTCATGTCCATTGAGTCAGTGGTGCTGTCTAACCGTCTCATTCTCTGCTGCTCTCTTCTTTCATGTTCAGTCTTTCCCAGCATCATGGTCTTTTCCAATGAGTTGGCTTTTTGCATCAGGTGGCCAAAGTACTAGAGCTTCAGCTTTAACATCAGTTCTTCCAATGAATATTCAGGTTGATTTCTTTTAGAATTGACTAGTTTGATTTCCTTGCAGTCTAAGGGACTCTCAAGAGTTTTCTCCAGCACCACAATTCAAAAGATTAATTCTTTGGTGCTCAGCCTTCTTTATGGTCCAACTTTCACATCCATCCATGACTACTGGAAACACCATAGCTTTGACTCTGCATACCTTTGTCAGCAAAGTGATGTCAGAGATCCCTATTATTTCCTTAAGGAGACTCAACTTACTACTTATTTTATGTTTCACAAGTTCATGACCATAATGGCAATTAGGCTTCCTATATTTTGCTCATTCTGCTTGGGTTAGATTATACAATACCATTCAAACAATGAAACTCTCTCCTGTCAAAATCATTACCAGAAATCATTATTGGATCTAAGAATGAGACTAGACTTGATTTTTCCTGTGTTAGCATTAACAGAGTGACACTAATGACATAAAAATGTAAAAAAATCTGGAATTCCAAAATAAGATGGTTTTTTTTTTTTCTATTTTTTAACTTAAAAATTTTTTACCATGTTTACAATGTTGTATTGGTTTTTGGCATACAGCAATGCAAATCAGCCATAATTATACATATATTCCCCCTCCGCTTCCCTAGCCTACCTTCCCTCCCCACACACCAACCCTCCAGGTCATCACAGAGCATCAGACTGGTCTCCCTGTGCTACACAGCAACCTCTCATCAGCTCTCCATCTTACAACTGATGCGACTTTTCTCCATTTGTCCCAGTCTCTCCCTTCCCTTCTGTGTCCTCAAATCCATTCTCTACCTCCAAGTCTCTATTCCTTCCTTGCAAATAGGTTCATCAATGTAATTTTTCTGGATTCTATATATATGTGTGTGTTAATATACTACATTTGTTTTTCTCCTTCTGATGTACTTCACTCAGTATAACAGGCTCCGGGTTCACCCACGTCACTAGAACTGATTCAAATCTGACCTTTTTATGGCTGAGTAATATTCCTTTGCATATTTGTACCACTGCTTTTTCATCCATTCCTCTGTCATTGGACATCTAGGTTGCTTCCATGTCCTGGCTGTTGAAAATAGTGCTGCTATGAACATTAGGGTACATGTATCTTTTTTGATTAGTTTTTCAGGGTATATGCCCAGTAGTGGGTTGCTGAGTCATATGGTAGATTTATTTTTAGTTTTCTAAGAAATCTCCATACCATTCTCCATAATGGCTAGACCAGTTTACATTCCCACCCACCAACAGTGTAGGAGGGTTCCCTTCTCTCCACATCCTCTCCAGCATTTACTGTTAAAATCAAGGTTTGGGGGGGACTTCCCCTAGATGTCCAGTGGTTAAGACTTCAAGCTTCCACTGCAGGGGGTGCAGATTCCATCGCTTGTCTGGGAACTAAGGTCATACATGATTTGAAGCATGGAAAAAAATGAGTAAATAAATAAAAATAGGAAAAAATAAACTTTTAAAATGCTATATTATTAAAAGAATAAAAATACAAGTGAGAGCTTTTGTTTGAAGAAAACAATTTTAAGGGAAAATGAAGTATATTAACAGACTGAATCAAATAAGATGATTGGTTTTGTGTCTATTTGAGAGGCTTAAGGCCAGACATAAGATGGCCATAGCTGGGTCATTCTGGCAGATGACAATCAAAGAAGGGGCTTCCTGTTGGCACTAACAGTGTGAGCAACAGCAGAGATGCATGACTAACTGTCACGCAGTACTCAGGGAAGCAGGATGATTTCACTAGAAGAGAAGACTGCATTCTGACTGTAGAGAGTCTTTAACATCTTCTAAGGAGTCTATGAGATCACAGGAAGACTTTGAAGAGTTTTATTTATGTTTATCATGGGAATAAAGTGATCAAAACTATAGCAGTATGTAATCTTGAGTTAGAAATATCAAGGTGACTTGGCAGATTTCAAAGCCATAGGTAAAATGGTTGAAAATGGGATTGACATTTACACACCTCTATATTTATTTATTTATTTTTTCTTAACAATTATGAACATTTATTAAGCACCAAGAGTATACTGCACTGGTTGCTACGTAAAAACACAATTATTGACATAGTGTCCCTGCCACTGAGTTTACAATCGAAAATGAAATACAACAATGTGGTAAGCCAACTTCAAAATTTCCTTAATTAGAAATTGCTATTTTGGCAAACAAATAAGGCAAAAATGACCTACCATCAGTTACAATGTTAGTAAGATGCAAAGAATGTTTGACTCGTACCCAGACACTTCTCCAATTATATTAGGCTTGATAAGGAAAAGAGCACTTAGAAATGTAGTAAACAATGAATTATTTCAAATGCCTTGTAGGATTTTAAGCAAAAATTTGTTCACTAGCCTGAGCTTCTCCCTTCTGGGAGGAAGCCATGTGAAACTAAGCAAGTCCATCCTCTCAATCACTGACAACCGTTTACTCCTTACTCCTGGTAAGAGCTCATTGATCCCCTGCAGGGGGCAGGGAGTGTGTGCCTGGATAAAACACCCTATGGCCTTGGAGGCTTCAAGGGGCAAACTTGCAGGAATTACAAACTCATATTTTATGAGAGAGCACACCTCTATATTTAAAATGGATAACCAGTGCTCACTTCAGCAGCACATATACTAAAATTGGAACAATACAGAGATTAGCATGGCCCCTGCGCAAGGATGACACGCAAATTTGTGAAGCATTCCATATTTTTACTAGATCACTTTCTAATACCACACACAAAAATAAACTCAAAATGGATTAAAGATCTAAACGTAAGACCAAAAACTATAAAACTCCTAGAGGAGAACATAGGCAAAACACTCTCTGACATAAATCATAGCAGGATCCTCTATGATCCACCTCCCAGAATACTGGAAATAAAAGCAAAAATAAACAAATGGGATCTAATTAAAATTAAAAGCTTCTGCATAACAAAGGAAACTATAAGCAAGCTGAAAAGACAGCTTTCTGAATGGGAGAAAATAATAGCAAATGAAGCAACTGACAAACAACTAATCTCAAAAATATACAAGCAACTTATGCAGCTCAATTCCAGAAAAATAAACGACCCACTCAAAAAATGGGCCAAAGAACTAAATAGACATTTCTCCAAAGAAGACATACAGATGGCTAACAAACACATGAAAAGATGCTCAGCATCACTTATTATCAGAGAAATGCAATCAAGACCACAATGAGGTACCATTTCACACCAGTCAGAATGGCTGCGATCCAAAAGTCAACAAGCAATAAATGCTGGAGAGGGTGTGGAGAAAAGGGAACCCTCTTACACTGTTGGTAGGAATGCAAACTAGTACAGCCACTATAGAGAACAGTGTGGAGATTCCTTAAAAACCTGGAAATAGAACTGCCATATGACCCAGCAATCCCACTGCTGGGCATACACACCAAGGAAACCAGAATTGAAAGAGACACGTGTACCCCAATGTTCATTGCGGCCCTGTTTATAATAGCCAGGACATGGAAGCAACCTAGATGTCCATCAGCAGATGAATGGATAAGAAAGCTGTGGTACATATACACAATGGAGTATTACTCAGCCATTAAAAAGAATACATTTGAATCAGTTCTAATGAGGTGGATGAAACTGGAGCCGATTATACAGAGTGAAGTAAGCCAGAAAGCAAAACACCAATACAGTATACTAACACATATATAAGGAATTTAGAAACATGGTAATGATAACCCTGTATGTGAGACAGCAAAAGAGACACAGATGTATAGAACAGACTTTTAGACTCTGAGGGAGAGGGAGAGGGTGGGATGATTTGAGAGAAGGTCATTGAAACATGTATACTATCATGTAAGAAACGAATCGCCAGTCTATGTTCAATATAGGATACAGGATGCTTGAGGCTAGTGCACGGGGATGATCCAGAGAGATGATATGGGGTGGGAGGTAGGAGGGAGTTCAAGATTGGCAACTCATGTACACCTGTGGCAGATTCATGTCAATGTGGGTTGGCAGAGTGGCAATGTAACATGTGTGATATCATAAGTGAAACGAATTGCCAGTCCAGGTTTGATGCAGGATGCAGGATGCTTGGGACTGATGCACGGGGATAATCCAGAGAGAGGGTGTGGGGCAGGAGGGGGGAGGTGGGGGCCGGGATTGGGAGTTCATGTACACTCGTGGTTGATCCATGTTGATGTGTAGCAAAACGAATACAGTATTGTGAAGCAAACAAACTAAAAAAATAAAAATTAATTAAAAAAAAATTTTTTTAAAGAAGTACCAAAAATAAATAAATAAATAAAATGGATAACCAACAAGGCCTTACTGTATGAACTCTGCTCACTACTGGGAAAAGGACTTGAAAAAGGAATAGATAAATGTACATGTATAACCGAATCACTTTTCCATACACCTGAATCTACCACTATATGGTTAATCAACTATACCCTAATATAAAATAAAAGCATTAAAAAAAAAAAACATGTTTTTTTAAAACATATGTAAACTAAAAGAAAGTCCAAAAGGAAATTCTAGTAATCACTTAAATTTAAGAGAAAAGCACTACCAGGGATGGACTCTATAAGCCATTTTTGCTTGAAGTTCCAAGTCATCCCATTAAAAAATGCTGGAAGAAGGCACAAAGGGACAGCACGTGTGTACAAATATGGATGCATATGAGAGAGAGAGAGAGAGGTGGCGGAAAACTCCATGGCTTTCTGTGCAATAAACAGTCCAGCAGGAGGCAATTTCACTGTCACTCCTTGTCACTCAGTCACCCTCTAGCCAAAGGTAGTAATCATTTACCTGCCCAACAGCCCAGGTTTCAATAAAACTGAAGCATACATTACCTTTCTGATGTTGAAAGGAGGCTGACAATCCATGTCAAGATTTGATTCAAAGCGCGAAGTAATGCTGATGAGAAACACAGGCCAAATCACCGCATTCTTCTTGTCACTGTCCAAGTGACACCACCTACAGCCACTGACTATGGCCCCTGTGATCCCAATCATGTTGCTGCAGGTTGTACTACTGAACCAAGGATTGCCAGGTTGAGTGGATAATGGGTGGATAATGGGCTCCTCTTTTCTAACAGACGTCATCCTCAAAGTATAGTCAAGAAATGGTTTGCTTTCAACTCACTGGAATATAAACTCCATGACAGAAGGGTATCGACCTGCCTTTGTTCACTGCTGTGTGTCTGGTACATGATGGGCGCTTTGTGAACATTGGATAGATAAATGATTGATTTATGAATAAAATCTAATAAGCTTTCATATAAATATGTTATATTGGGTAAATGTTTATATATATATATATATATATATATATATATATATGGACTTCCCTGGTAGCTAAGCTGGTAAAGAATCCACCTGCAATGCAGGAGACCCCGGTTTGATTCCTGGGTGGGGAAAATCTGCTGGAGGAAGGATAGGCTACCCACTCCAGTATTTTTGGGTTTCCCTGGTGCCTCAGATGGGAAAGAATCTGCCTGCAATGTGGGAGCCATAGGTTCGATCCCTGGGTTGCGAAGATCCCCTGGAGAAATGAACAACTACTCGCTCCAATATTCTTGCCTGGAGAACTGCATGGACAGAGGAGCCTGGAGGGCTACAATCCATGGGATCACAAAGAGCTGAACACAACTGAGAAACTTTCACTTCACTTATATATGTGTGTGTGTGTGTGTGTGTGTATATGGTTTAAACTGTATATATACAGCTGTTTATATATATATATACAGTTTAAACCTACATCATTCAATATATATAATATAGTTGACCCTTGAATGATGTAGGTTTAAACAGCCCAGGTCCACTTACATATAGTTTTCTTCAATAAGTATGGCACCTGTATTTTTGTTTTACAGATCAGTAAGTATGGGGAAAACTTTATGTTTGACTAGAGATCACAAGATATGGAATCAAAAGAATTAGGGTTTGAGTCTTTCTATCCAAACTGCTTCATTTTCCTGCCCTTGGGTGAGTCATTTATCAGTTTCTTTGTTTTTGAGGCAGAGATAGCAGAACATGGATTTTCAACTGTATGGGGGTGGGAATGGTCAGCACCCTTAACCCTTATGTTGCTCACAAGTCAGCTGTATTACATATCACACATCACACACACACACACACACACACACACACCATGGTAATTATCATCATTAAAACTTAGCTCAAAAAAAAATTTAAACCACATATTGAAAACATGTAACTAATTCTGTGAAAATAAACATTGAGTTTTGTACTTCTAGAAAAAATGCCAAGTAGATCACCTTTTATTGTTAATGTTAGTTTTTTAACTTTGAGGTCATTAGATTTCATCAGTAACCTCATTTTCTGACCTGGCTCAAAGCTCCTGCCCTGCTAGCATGGTAGCAAAGTCTTAGAAGAAAGATTGAATAAAGAACAGCCTAGGGACAAGGAGAAGGGAGTTTGGCAGGAAGAAGTGAATGTGGTCACTTGCTCTTCCATGAAGTCAGAGAGCCTCTCAGGTCTTACTGACTCATTTGACTTGAACCTGAAAAAGTGTGAGGCAGAGAACACTGCAGCTATCTCGCAGTGATATGGAACTTAAAATGAAGTCAATACAGTATAGAGAGTACAGCAGGGGAAAGCAAGTTCTGAAATCTGAATGCAGCCCTACCCGAAGGCATGTCCCTCCCGAGCGTGTGTGGTGCTATGTTGCTTCAGTTGTGTTCAGCTCCTTAGGGCCCCATGGACTGCAGCCCGCAAGGCTCCTCTGTCCATGGGGATTCTCCAGGCTAGAATACTGGAGTGGGTTGCCATTCCCTTCTCCAGGGGATCTTCCCTACCCAGGGATTGAACGTGCATCTCCTGAATTGGCAGACGAGTTCTTTACCTCTAGCACCACGAGGGAAGCCTGTCTCTCCTTAGACTTTCCACTAATAGAAGCCAATATGTTTCCTTTTTAAAAAGTTTGTTTAAACCAAGTTGAGTTGGACTTCCTGTCATTTGCAATAGAAGGAGTCCTGTGTGATTACTGTCTGATACTCTGTGCTAAGTTTAAACACACTGGTGTTAATAGTTTGTCTCATGTCTGGGATTTGAGCCTGACATAGATATATAATAAGCAAACACACTTCACAGACACCTTCTAATAAGCTGCTCTTTATGTTAGGCAAGCATCATCGTTACCTCCAGCTCTTCCATTAAATATCTTACTCTTTTGATGTGTTTCCCCAGTGGCTCAGTGGTAAAGAATCCATCTGCAATGCAGGAGACAAAGGAAATGTGGGTTCTAGCCCTGGGTCAGGACTGGAAGGGGAAATGCCCTTAAATTTAATTTTTCCCTCTCCCTTTTAAGGAAAATTTAATATTTCTGAAATTATTTTATTTACTAAGGCAACCATCAATTAATTATGGTTTGCTCTTTTTTTTTTAACCCATACTTCAACTTTGTTATGATAGATAATACTGTCTTACCTAGAAAGTTACACTTCACAACATACAGCAGAGGTGTACATTTCTCATCTAGCTGTCTGAGATCTTCTGTCCTTTATAATTGTAGGAAACAGTCCAGTTAGTGGAAATACTAATTGATCCTTAATGAGTACAAAGATTGCTTCGTCACACCATCTTGGAGCTAGACTTATTTTAAAATAGATTAGCTTCTTGCTGCTTTTCTGTTCTTTTTGAGAAACAACCAAGCAAATCACGTGCGGCACTTCTGTCTTTGTGATCTAATTTCAACCTCATTATAGTGCTATTAGGCAAAAGCAAGTATATTTTTAAATAAATGTCACTTACCACAGAGGCTTTCTACCTAGATAGTTCACTCACCCTTTAGCAATGAAGAATTAAGAATATTTCAGTAGTAATTACAAAAAAATTAAGAATAAAAAAAATTTGTTGTTTTTTCTATGAAATGATTTCTGTAGAAATGAAAAAAAGGATCATAGCAAGTATATTTATGAAATGTAAAGGTGAGAGTCATAATTCCCCTTTGTTCTATGAAAAAATATTAATAAAAACTGCTTTCTCCCCAAGGAGGAAATATTTGGCTACATATAGACAGGCAACTATTTTAGAATGTCTTTAAAGTATAAAATAAACAAAACAATTTTCTTTCTCAGGAAAGGTTATTTGATATAGTTCTGTTACCCCTTCTATGCATATCCTCTTTAATGAGGTAATACTGTCTGGTCACTTCCTGTCTGGGGACTTTTTGCAGAGATGGATATATTCTAAGCATGTTTATTTACCAGCTACCATTACTTTCTTCAATTCCCAGAAGGACTTTTGTTCCACTCACAGATTATAATAAGGAGAAAAATTGTTACAAAATACAACTGGTCCCTTATAATCACACAAAAATTCTTTGCTTATGTGTTTGCTTTGGCTAACACATTTTCAGTTTTTATCAAATTGAGTCTGATTTTTTTTTCTTTAGATTTGAAGAAAGCAAATGAAATTTCAATTTCCCTATCACAGCCTCTGACCATATGACAAAATTTGACCAACTAAGTCCACAGGAGGAAAAAGATTTTTTAAGTGGAGTGATTTTTGTGTGTTACCTCTCTTGGCCAGGAGTCCTTTTTGCTTCTTTCTTTATCCTTTTCCCTGGGATCTTTTTTTTTTTTTTCCCCCTTCCACACAATTCCAGAAAAATCTTTTGTTCACTGTCAGGTCAACAAGAAGCCAAATTAAAAACTAACAACTTTTGAATTTCAACAGCCAGACAAAGTGAATGTTGACTAAGAAGTGAAAAAAAAAAAAGAAAGAAAGAAAAGAGTGGGGGGAAAGACCCTAAGGGAAGAAAAGGCCAGCTGAGGGATTTGGAGGGCAGCGGCTCTGGAGGGGTAAGGCCGCCTCGTTTGCTGTGGGAGGTCTGAGCACAACCTGCTGGGATGCTCTCTGGGACATCTCATTAACCGTGTCATCAAAGCCCCCTCAGGTCCAGCGAATCATAACATTATCTCTGACATTACCACACAGATACAAGGTTCCCGAGGCAGTCTATAAACATGCCTGTACTAACCAATTCATCGTGGCTTGACACCCCGGCAAGGGCTGGATGCCCTTTAGTGAGCTCCGTGAATTGCCCCAGTCATTCATCAAAGTTTCTTGGAGTGCATTTCACACAGCATTAAATTTAATTAAAGCAACATTGACTGCATTGTAATCCTCGGGAGGCTCTTTGTCAGAGGGACCTGGAACACTTTCAGCTGAAAATATCTATTGTTTTCTTGGAGTTTTTCTTGGTTGTTGGGTTTGGGGTTTGAACGGCCTTTTTTTAAAAAAAAAAAAAAGTTGGATATCCGGATCAGATTGAAGCAATGGCGATTTCCCTTTCATGATTCCTTTCTTTTCTCTATTCTTCATCTTTTTTTGGACGGCTGCTTCTGCCTCTCTTTTTTTAATTTCCAAAATCAGAAAGCTTAGGAATTTGTTATCAAAGTAGCCTTAGGAGAGTGGGTCGCCTTCAGTTTAAGTAGCTGTGAGACCCCTATAATGCCATCTGCACACAGTATTAAGGAAGCCGACGAGCACAAGTGCACAAAGACCGGTTCCTGCTCAGGGATGCGCCCACATACATGCCTAAACGGGCCAAGGAGCCCAGCACAGGTTCAGAAGCGTCCACGGTAGCACTGCGTCTTGGTTAGAAATTGCACAGAAGGTGCTGTTTTAAAATCTGAAGTTGTGCAGGTGGTGCTTGACTCTACATAATTGTCCTAAACCCTCGGTGTCCTTGGTGATGTTTTAAAGTAAAAGCTCTTGGTAGCAGCGGTTGAGGAAAAACAAATGTCTTTTCTTTTCATCGGCAAAGAAAACTCAATGGCAAGGAGAGGAGAGCACACCCAAGGAAGTCAATGAGCTACTCTAATCTCCTTTAGTGCTTGTATCACAGCTGAGTTATTTATGGAGAATGCAGATTGTGTGTGTGTGTGTGTGTGTGTGTGTGGTGTGTTGGGGCTTCATTAGGCAGGAAGGGAGAGGAAAGAATGAAGAATGAAATGCAACTTATAGGAATTTTTAGAATATGTCTTTACCTGGTGACACTTTCTGGCTACTTTTTGAAAAACATATGGATACTAAGTTTAGTTCTCCATTTATATCTACCCTCACAAAGTATGCAGAAAAATCCAAGAATTAAGGCCACATGACATGATTTAATTACGGCAGTTTCAGGACAATATAATCTGGTTTAATCAAGATCAGATTTCTCTAATTACAGAGTTAACATTTTCCTTTCAGGGGCTGTTCACACTCATTTTATTTGTTCTTTTCATTGTGTGATTGTATTAAATGATTTGATTTCTCTAATAAGTTTCCATGAATTCAATTCTATGAGTTCAGTGAATTAGCCCTCGTAGGCAGGTAAATCTATTTACATCTATCTATTTCACTAGAAATGCATAAGTTATCTAAATTTTATGTTTCAGTTTCTTGGTCTGAAAGATGAAAATAACAAGATCTAGCTGAGTTCCTAAATCTATTATAAAAACTATACAAAAGAATGTATGTAAGGGTTCTTTGAATACACTTTATAATATGCTATATAATTATAAAGTGATTTCTTAGCATAAAATAACAACTAAAAGAACACTGACAAAATCATATTTTTTTTCTAAATTAAAACATTTATCATCTTGATGCATGATTTGAAACTCAAAACATCACTTACTTTCTTTTGAATTTGTGTGATAGTGAATAAGCAATATGGGGGAAGAAGTGGAGGATGAGAAATTAGAAAGGATTGATATAAACAATAATAAATAAAAAAATTAGATTTGACATCATACAATCATACAATCTTGTAGTGAATGAAATGAGAGACCAGAAATAAAAAATTGATGTAAGCATATCAGATTTGAAAAGACTCCAGGAGGAAATCTGCCTTGGAGTTAACAATAATTTTCTGATTCCGCTTTGCCTTTTAGTAGATATATCTCATTGTTAAAAGAACATATGGAGAATCAAGGCTCTGTATACAGAGTTGTGGTGAAAGACACAAGATTTGGGGTCAGGCAGGCCTGGGCCCAGACCCCAGCCCCACATCTTACTAGCTGTGTGATGTTGGACACTTGCTTAAGTTCAGAGCCTTGATTTTCCATCCATAGTATGAAGATAGTAATATCACCATCTCAAGGTGTTTATACATTTTAATAAGAATTATAGAAATTAATGTATGCACAGCCTTTAGCAAAGAGACTGGCATGTTGTAAACACAGATTCTGAAGGGGAAATTACGATGGACTCTAATTAACTGTTTCCAGAATCTTAATCCCAGGCCAATCTGGGACTCACAAATCTATTCTGCCACTTTCTGGACCATGAAAGAATATTTCCCCCACACTGCCCCAACCCTTCTATCCAGGATGGCAGTATTAATTTCCCAAAAGCCTTTGATGGGCTTTATTAAATGGGGAAAACCATTGCCCTCTGTGAGTCAGTTGGTAATGTCAACACATAGTGGGATCGGAGAAGACAAGTGCAAGGACCATTGGAAGGAGGTAGAAAGACACCAAGGCCACTCGGGCAACTGATTGGACATATCAGTGTTAACATGCAAAGAAGCATGACTATAAAGGGGGCTGTTTAGCCATGTAAATTCAGAAAAGGGAAGTCGAGGAAGCAAATATTTATAATGGCTGTCCTAACAGCTCCCAGAGAAAGAGCTTTAGCAAAGGGATTTTAAGTATTTCTAGCTCATCTGGCAAGACAGGACCTCTATGGAAGTTTGGATGCATAAGGTTTTCTCAGCCCAGTGAAGTTCAGTATTCAACTGTTCCTGCTTTCTCATCTGACTCCATAGGTCTGACCATGTGCCTGTGGTGATGGCATGAGGGAGAGAATGTGCCAGTCATGTGGGCTTGAAGTATTTTTGGTGCTTGTAACCTAATTTCTGGCGCTTTAGTTAACTATTTCAGCTTTCTGTCATTGAAGTCAAGCCCACCCTTGATATTTTTGATAAACTAGCTGTCTGCAATACTGCGAGCTAGATGCTACACTGTGATATGCCTACTGTTTCAGTCAGGCTTCAACCAAAGGAACAGTCCAGAAAGAAGGAGATATCTATTAAGAAATTTATTACAAAGAATCGGTATACACAGTTGTTCTCTGGCTGCACAATAGGAAGCTATCAGGAAGGGCAGTTCAGAAATCTTGGATGTTGGCTGAAGCTGCTGTCCACAGACAGAATTTCTTCTTTATCCAGGAAAGCTTTAATTTGGTTCTTATGGTCTTCTACTATTTAGATTAGGCCCACTGGATTATCTAAAATAATCCCTGTTGGGGCTTCCCAGGTGGCTCGGCAGTAAAGAGCCTGCCTGCAATGCAGGAAATGCAGCAGGGGACACGGCAGGAGCTGTGGGTTCGCTTAGTGGATTGGGAAGATCCCTGGAGAAGGAAATGGCAACCCACTCCTGTATTCTTGCCTGGGAATCCCATATTGCCAAAGAATCCTACACGACCTGGCGACTAAGCCACAACAGGGCTCCAAGAGCAAGTGTACTGGAAAAAAAGACAATTGTTACTATAGAGGTTGTGGTGCTAGAGAAGACTCTTGAGAGTCCCTTGGACTGCAAGATCAAACCAGTCAATCCTAAAGGAAATCAACCCCGAATATTTGGAAGGACTGATGCTGAAGCTGAAGCTCAATACTTAGGTTACTTGATGCAAAGAACTGACTCATTGGAAAAGACTCTGATGCTGGGAAAGATTGAGGACAGGAGGAGAAGGGGGCAACAGAGAATGAGATGGTTGGATGGCATCACTGACTCGATGGACATGAGTTTGAGCAAACTTCAGGAGACAGTGAAGGACAGGGAAGCCTGGTGTACTGCAGGCCATGGGGTTGCAAAGAGTCATACATGACTTAGTGACTGAACAACAAATCCCCTTCACTTAAAGTCAGCGATTGCAGACTTTAATCATATCCCTAAAACATCTTCACATCAACTCCCAGATTAGTGTTTGATTGAATGACTGAGGACTTTAGCCAGGGCAAGTTAACATGTAAAATTGTCTAACTGCACTCACCAACTTAAGACTGGGGGTTAGATTCTTGGTGTCATATACCTACATAAATTCCACACTGTGTTCTAGAATATGATATATTCACCAAGGTAAGATTAAGAGCTAAACCCCTTGGTATGATGTACTCATCACATAATAAAAAATTATCCTGTGGGGCAGCTGCTGAACAGGTAGGTTGTCTTTTTCCTGAAATATCCCGGAATAAGTATGGGGCCTCTACATTTCTATGGAGGCCCCTTTGTCAGCATTACAAATTATATAATCAGCACATCTAGAAAGCAACAGTGACTGTCTCCTAAAAGCTTGGCTATGTTAGGATATTTCATTAGTCAGCTTTCATCTGACTCTCTGACACTGTATTTTTGACATTTTTAAGACTAATCCCTTTGCCTGTGCTGTGGTCCTTAGTTGCCCTCCTCACCTGGGAATCTCATATTACCAATAGGCATCTGTTGCTTTCTCTTTCTGTTGCTTTATCTGTCCTGGATGATCCCACGCACATACATTTAGACTTCTTCCAGTCTCTCCCATTTGAAAAACAAAACAGAACTTCTCCATCAAACTTTGCCCTGCCACCTTCTGTTCTTCTTTTCCAACCCAGACTCTCAAAAGAGTTGCTTTTATGTCTTATTTCTTATTTATCAGCCTATTCTTTCTTTATAAGCTACTCCACTGACTCCACTGTGATGGCGCTCATCACAGTCACCACTGGCCTTCATGTCATTGGATCCAGTAGATATTTTAGGAGTCAGTTAACAGCAGCATCTGACACCAGCGACCATTCATTCCTTTCTGTAATATCCTCTTCCATCAGTGTCTTTGTTTTATACACTCTCCCAGTTTTCTTCCTACATTTTTGGATACTTTTTCTCAGTCTCATGTTCATGGTTATTATTCTTTACCCAGACTTTAATGGATGAGGCTCCTGAGATCGACGCTGAGCCCTTTGGCTCCAGTTATCATCCATGTGCTGATGACTGTCAATTTTTCAAACTACATGTCAGTTAGAAATGAATTTTCCTAGTGCTAACAAGAAAAAAGAGTAACTGAAATGAATACAGTTAGTGTTTGTTGAGTAAAGTCTGGAGGTAACTTTTCGAGGGCATGTTTCAGTTATTCAGGACATTACAGCTAAAGTCTTTGTGATTCTCTTGCCTTTTATCTATGGCAGCAATATGGCTGCTGAAGCTCCAGCCATTATATCCACATCCAAAAAGATAGAATAAGGTAGAGACAAGATAGAATCTGTATCAGAAAAAAACTTCCCTGATGGCGCCTTAATAAACTCAAGCTCATGTCACATTGACTAGATCTTTGCCACACGGTCATCCCTATATGCAAAAGACAGAAGGAATCACAGTGTTGCTTATCTAGCTGGTGTAGTGAGTTCGGCAAAAGAGAAGAGTTGGATGTTGGGTAATCCAACTTACAGTTCTTCCACATCTGCCAGTCCTTTCCATTGAGCTCTCAACCGTATCCTCAGCGTCTCCACTTGGATGTATCCAAGACATCTCAGAATCAAAATACCAAAAACTTAAGTCATGGTTGCTTCCTCTAAATATGGTCCTCCAGTTGTGCCCTCTCTCAAGAAATCACACTGCTATTCATCGGGCTCCAAAAGCAGGGAACCAGGACTGTTGTCTTTGACAGTTCTCTCTATTATCACCCACACCAGCAAGTACACACACATTGGATACATTGCCAAGCTCTATCAATGTAGATTTCTAAGTATTTTTCAATCTCTTTACTTTCTTCCATTTTAGCCACTGTCATGCTAGTACAAATGACCATCTCTTTCTCACTCTCTTGTGCCATCCTCCATCCTTTTTTGAAACTGATGTTTTTAAATACAGCTTAGACCATGATCCTCTCCTGGTCATGACTTTCAACTGCTCTTAAATAGTATGACCCCCATGGCTCTGCATGACCTGGCCACTGACCAGCTCTCTGGCCCCACCTCTCACTTATTTATCCTTGCTTTTTGAGCTCTTGAGCTCCCAGAAAGCACCTTGTTTCTTTGCATCTCAGGATACTTATCTTTCCTGATTTTATTGGTGGGGCAGGAAGTTTTTTGAATACTCCTTTCAAGGAGTTAGTTTTTACTTAACTTCATATCTCAGCTCCAACATCACTTCTTTGGAAAATATTTTCTTGAACCCTACACCAGATTACATCCTCCTGTTAAAATCACTTAATTTTCTAGTTAGTTTATTTCATAACTTACAGTTTGTAATTACATATTTATTTGTGTGAATATATGATAATTTGATTATCTCCAGGTTCCCCTGTTAGATAAGCCCCTTGAGAGAAGAAACCATGTTTATTTTTTTCATTACTTTATTTCTAGTGCTTGGCCTGTCACAGTAATTAATATATATTTGTAGAAATTAATATATAATATTGGTTGAGTAAATATTGACACAGGTTTGTGTTTACCTATTGGCAAATTTTAATCAAACAACAGAAAGAACTCATTGATTTCTTACTATGTATCCAGCACTATGATAAGTTCAAATAAATAGTACTGGTGAATTTGAGAAGACAGGATTTGTTAATCCTCAAAGAAATGCCACTTAAAGACCTCTGATACTTGTCCTGCCATGCCACCATCTGATTCTGCTGGCCTCATCTGGAAATTGTGGATATTTAGTTCAAGACCAGGACAGTCGCAATGACTTCCACCAAAAGCAAGAGAGATAGACGATACTATCCCTCTAAACCTCTCACAGTCCTTACTTTTGGGTGATCTCCATGAAGCCCCTTTGCCTAGTTTTTAGATCTTATTAATTCTCAGGCTGCCAGGGCACCTCTGTTCTTTCCAGAGCTAGACCTGACTCCCTATCTCTTTTGCCAAACCAATTTTATCTCAACATGACAGCTACAGACATGGTTTTTAGAAGACACCAGCAAATAAAACTGAAATAGACTCTTTCTGCTCTATTCTGCTTGAGATTGATGCCTGAATGTCAAAAGAAAGGATGAACTTCGGATGAGTAAAGGAGCGTAATCTAGACTCCTGTACCCTCCATCCACCCTAACCATTGTTTATTCTCTGAGATGAAGAGTCGCCTCATCCCATCCAGAGGACATTCAGTGTGATCTGCTAGCAAAACAGCACCAGCTGGTTAGAGAAACCAGAGAAACAAATGATGAGCATATTCATCTTCTTTTTATAGCATATTCTTTTTTGACCCAGACCAGCTCCATCTTTATAAATGTCCATAAGCCTTCTGTAAGAGATTTTGGTGGCGGGGAGTAGGTTGGAGAGTAGGGGATATACTTGATTATGATATAAAGAATGGGCACACAAATTCACAGTATTGGGGCTGACTTAGTTTCTGCTCATTCAGCACCCCTGCAATCTTCATGCGTCCCTACAGGTCCACTCTCACCTTACTCTTCTTTCTAGACGTTAAGCTGAATGGATCACATCCCAGACTCCTGAGCCCCCTAACTTCCGTGTGTGCATGTGCGTGCACATGCACACTCGTCGCTCAGTTATGTCTGACTCTTTGTGACTCCAGGGACTGTGTTGCCAGACTCCTCTGCCCATGGCATTTTTCAGGCAAGAATACTGGAGTGGGTTTCCAGTTCCCACGCCAGGGTATCTCCCTGATCCAGGGGTCAAACCTGCATCTCCTGCGTCTCTCGCTCTGGCAGGTGGATTACCACTGCCACCTGGGAAGCCCAGCCAGTGATACGAGCCCAGGTAGGAGACGGGAAGGAGGCAGGACGGTGGGGTCTGAGTATTTATGCTTGCAGCACCTTCCTGTCAGGGACTGGCAGTGACTTAGCTGGAAGGCCCTCACTCCTCATAATGTTTTGGTGCTAAGGGTCTCTTTCTCCTTGTTGCTTGGGTAATTTACTCCTCCTCTTTTTCCTTGGGGCCTATGAGTGGGAGGGTTCTGCAGCTTTAGGTCTGTGAGTGTCTCAGAGGTTCTTAGCTCTTCCCCGCTGCCATCTAGTTCTGCTTGTTCTTTAAACATAGGACCAGCTATACATTTTCCTTGTCTCTTCCTCGACATTCAAGGGGGTGGCAGTCTCATCAGTTTTCAAGGTCAACCCAGAAAGCATCTGATGAAGTGTTCTGCTTCATCAGAATGAAACACGCAGGTGATGACAGTGGGTAGCTGTTCCCAGCACTGCTAGACTTTCGGTCTGTGTCAGTCTGGTGATCTGCTTTCAGAAAGCTTCATCTTCACATCCCTCTCACTGAATGTAGCAGGAGTTCCCGAATGCCAGTTCCAGAATGAAGAGTTCTAGGATGGTTGTTTAAGTTATAAATACATATCCCTGAGTCTGGGGTACAGTGTTGTAATCTAGAAGGTGGGTGAGGCCTTGAAATTGGTGATTTTCTAAGTTCCCTGAAGTCTAATAAAGTTTGGGAGCCATTTCCCTGTTTCCCACTTCATCAGCCTCCTTCTGTTTTTCTTCTGCTTCTTAGAGAGATTTACATAGAGCGTTTGATATCAGGTTTGTAGCTTTCATCTCACCTTTATCATCATATACAGTATTCCCCATCACCTCTATCAGATCAGTTTCTTTAAAAAAAAAATAATAACCTTTCCAATGATATGATGTCATTATTCCAAATCCTCCAGGCTGCGAAAATGCTTATAAGATCACACATACATCTTCTTTATCCATTCCTCTGTTGATGAACATAAGTTGTGTCCATATCTTGGCTACTGTAAATAATGTAGATGCCAGGGACCAAGGGATGGTGGGGTTGGTAGAGGAGAGATGGGGAGTTAATGTTTAATGGGGACAGAGTTTCAGTTTAGGAAGGTGAAAAATTTGGGGAAAGGATGATGGTGCCAGCTGCACAGCAGTGTGAATGCACTTAGTTCCACTGAGCTGTGTGGTTAAATATGGTTAAAATAGTATGTTTTATATTATGTGACTCATAACACATTTAAAAAAAGATTGCATATACAATTTAAGTCAAAATATTAAGTTGGTGTCTAAGTATTTGTATAAAATATATTCATCCACGCAGTAGATATATACTATATATCTGAAAACATGAAGACTCTCATCAAATTTGTTCCTTAATATTTTCTTCTATACTCTTCTCAGTTATCCTCCTTCTGGTCAGATCTGTTGTCTTCTGTCTGGAATTTCAGTTTCATTTAATCTTTATTCTCAAGTTTAGTTTAACCTCTTGACCAGGTCAGCACACTTTTCCCCTCCAACCTATATTTTTCATTTTGAAAGAAAACACTCCCCCGCTCCATTTTAGTATTCCTAAATCTTCCATCCTCTTCCAAAGGCAACTTTCCACTGAAAGAAATGCCACTGTGTCCCAGGCTGTTTAGAGCTTCTTAATAGACTTTTCCAAACAGCATCTTTTGGGTTTTCCTGGTAGCTCTGTGGTAAGAATCTGCCTGCCAATGCAGGAGACACAGGTTTGATCCCTGATCTGGGAAGATCCCACTTGCTGTGGGGCTCCTGTCACAATGACCGAGTGTGTGCCCTAGAGCCGGGGAGCCACAGCTGCTGAGTTTACGCACTGCAACTACCGAAACCTGTGATCTAACACCTGCGCTCTGCAGCAAGAGAAGGCACTGCAATGAGAAACCTGCGTGCAACAGCTAGAAAGTATGCCCTGCTTGCCACAACTAGAGAAAAAGTCTGTGCAAACCCAGCACAGTCAAAGCCAATTAATTAATTAAATAATTTTATAAAAATCACTCTTCCTTCACTTAAAAAAAAAATCTTTCATTTCCACAGGGTTCATCAAAATTAGTTAACAATTTATTGAATCTCATCAGGATTTCTACTGAGTCTCTGAAACCTGTCCCCACTAGATGGCACATCCAGCCAGACAACTCTTTTGTTCTCTAATTCCTGAGTCTCAGGTACAACTGCTTGGCCACCACTACAGCTGGCTCCCTCCCCTCCAGCCTCTGTCACTGGGATGGAGGGTGTTGCTCTAGAGCCCTGCCTCCAAGTCTGGTGCTTTCTCAGTGTTTGATCCTTTTTAGTCTCCAGTCCATTCAATTGTGAGCAATTAATTACTCTTACTGTCTTCCAATCTGTTTCATCTTTTTCTATCATTATAAAACCTCTTTTAGCCAAGTACATGGCTACCCCATTTAAAGACTACACTTCCTCCTGAGTGTAGCCATTTGAGTGGTCTGTATAATTTTGGAGATGTGATATATCTTTATTTCCTCTCCGCCCTCCCCATGGGACTTTGTAGGAAGTGACAGCTGCTTGGACTGTCAATTTTGATGCCAGGTAGTCTGTCTTGGGCCATGAAAGAAGGACAACAGCCTGGAAAGAACGTAGTAGTTGGTTGCAAAGTTCTGTTCAAAGGACTTAGAACAGAACCACGAGGGTAGCCTGGACCACTTACTCTCAGATATTGTTGACACGTGTGAAAACCACAACATATTACTTACAATATGGCGTTTTGAGGATTGCTGTCACTCTCAACTAAACCTAATCCTAAATGATTCAGAATTTGGTATGTAGAAGTGTGTGTGTGCGTGCTCAGTTGCTCAGCTGTGTCTGACTCTTTGCAATCCTATGAACTATAGCCTGCCAGTCCCTCTGTGCTTGGAATTCTCCAGTCAAGAATACTGGAGTAGGTTGCTATTCCCTTCTCCAGGGGATCTTCCCAACCCAGGGACAGAACCTGCATCTCCTGCATTGGTAGGCCCATCCTTTACTACTGAATCACCTGGGAAGCCCATGTAGAAGTAGGATATTGTAAGTAAATATAACCAAAATGAGCCATTGGCTTAGTGGATTTGGTAGGGTAGTAGACAGTTGAATGAAATTTGCAAAACTGTTAGCTAAATCACTTCCAGAAGCAAACTATGTGCAGATTGGTGCTTTAGGGAAAGTTGGGGATGCTGGTGTATGCTGCAGCTTCATGCCACTTTCAGCAAAGTCTCAGAGGAGGAAGATAAACTTGGGCCAGAATTAGCTTCTGCAAAGAGAAGTAGAAAGAAACATTCTTGGCTTGTGGCCTGTGAATTACCAAGTGCCCAGTAATTTGGAGTTCTGCAAGGGATGAAAATCTAATTGCATTTGTATCCTACATGGATCGGTAAAAAGCAAGGGTTGCCTAACCACAGTTAGGACTCCACCCTGGCAAGGGTTTCAAGAACCTTCTAGTAAGTGTTCCCGACAATACAGTGGGAAACATCTCTGAGGCACATGTCGGTTCAGGAAGTTTGTCTTCAGATGCTACAAGGTAACCACTCCTTAGGTGAAGGAGAAAGGAGTAACCACAGAGGAAAGTAAACCTCAAGAGCTTTTATACTTAAAACTTGTACCAAGACCAGATCTTTGGCCAGAATTACCCACACATGGAACAGATTGGGACCAAAGAGATCAGAAGTCTAACTTTCTGATGAAATAATATGACCCAAGAAACCACGAACTTGGTCTGCAAAAGACTCTCCAGTCCCTAAAATAATCCCTGAGCTCTAAAACCTGTGCTAGCAGGAATTGGGATATAATAACTGTGAAACCCTCCAGGAAAGGCACAGCTCCAGTGCCCACCTCAGATGAGGTCATGAAATAAAATGGAAGTGAAGTCCAGAGTGCAAAACCTGGGACTAAAAGGACAAAGGACAGAGGAGAGCTTTCCAGGGCCCCAAGGAAAGGCATTCAGGTGAACTTTCTTGATGATTCTCACCAGAAGGACTCCACTGTCATATGGGCCTGTGATTTGTGTTTTCCATTCTCTCTTTTTCTACAAAGCCATTTTTCACTGCTGTCATTTTGCTTCTATTTCACAGTCGTATATTGGCTGTGGTGAGGATTGAGGGAATAAAAACTGGCATAGGTGTAATTATATTAAGTTCCTAATTTTTAAAATTTCTGATATCTGATAAGTTATTTCTAATAACTTGTGATTCAAGTAAGAAGCTTACAGGGACTTCCTGGTGATCCAGTGGGTAAGACTTTGTGCTTCTGCTGCAGGAAGCAAAGGTTCGATCCCTGGTTAGGGAACTAAAAACTGCCTGCTGCATGACATGGTCAAAAAAATATTTTAAAAATAAAGCAAAATAAAGTATCCAAAGAAAAAAAGAAAGAAAGAAAGAAAAAAAGGATACTTACAATGCCAAACAGGCCTATCATTCTACTAAAAGCACCAGTACAGCCTCTGGATATATATAATTTTTTGCTTCTTCTATAGATGACAAGTTAATTACATATGATAGAGTAAGCTTACTACTGTAAATGCAAAAAAAATAAAAGAAGAAGAAGGAAAGCAAAAAAGGTTCATAAAGTTAAAAGTTGTGCATTACATTATACTTTAGATGAACTCCTGCTGGTTTGGAAGGAAAACAGTTAACTTTATTCTATTCTCCCTTGGTATTAGCTTCAATTTCCTTTTCAAGCATCTCAAAATACAATAAGCTTTTGATTATCAAGATTTCAAGTTCTACTAGACAGCCAATGTGTATTTATGAATGGAATTACTAAAGAAGCAACTTGACTCCACCTAGGGAACAGTTTCTGCAAGCCCTAAGCAGTTCTCTGGGACTAAAGAACTGAAAATAAGTCGTTGGCCTTATTTTCACAATTGTTTTGGTACCTCTTGGGAAGCACACAAAGTGTTGCCCAGAAGCATATATATGCAGTTCTTATTTGTTTATTTATACCCCACCTTCTTCCAGGAAGGACTTAAGATGGCTTATGGAGATGCATATGGTAACACAAGTAAATTCACATGAGCTGAGAATGTTGAGGCAAAAATAAAAAGTGTGAGAAAGAAAGATGGTACTGGTAATACATTTACTGTAGAGAAAGTTTGTCATGAAATCGAGTACATTTGTCAAGAATGGGCCATCATTTTGTCTATTTTTTTCAGACTTTAAAACATTTTAAAAATATTTATTTATTTTTAATTGATTGATGATGGTTTTACAATATTGGTTTGATTTCTGTCATACATCAACATGAATTAACCGTAGGTATACATGTCCCCTCCTTCTTGAATCTCCCTCCCACCTCCTGCCCATACCCACAGAGCCCCAGTTTTGGTTCCCTGAGTCATACCACAAATTCCCATTAGCATATACACTAACATATGTAAATAGACAGCCAATGGGAATACCAATAATTATGTTTTCTATAGTATTTGTAAGATAAAAACCAACCAGTAGCTCCAAAGAAGCATGACTACTTCAGAGAGATACATGTGCTATGAGTTCTTATAGAATGGATAATGTCCTTAATTTACTTTACAGTAAATACTTTTTCCATATTATCTCTTATAATATCCCCCACTATAGATGAATGATACCTATCCAATTGTAAAAATTGTTTGGAGAGTATAGAAAATTACTAGAAGCAGGGACAGCTATTGTCAATGTTCTTGTTTATTTCCTTCCAGCTTTTTCAATATTTTTAATAACACTGAGAGTTTATTAAACTTAGTTCTGTGGTTTGTTTAATTTAAATCATATCATAAAAGCTTTGACATGACAAAATAGTCTATACAAGTAATTTCTAATGACTGAATAAAGGGGACATTCCTGGCAGTCCAGCAGTTGAAACTCCATACTTCCACTGCAAGGGACATGGACCCACTTGCCATGTGATGCAGCCAAAAAAAAAAAAAAAAAAAATATATATATATATATATATATATATCACATATACACACACACATATCTAAATCCACATTTATTTTAATATGATGGTTAGGGATGATGAGGCCCTAACCATCTAGGATCCAGGTATACATATCTCTTCTATTGACTTTATCCAAGGATAGATTCTGATTCTGAAACATCTCCAAGAATGAAAGAACTGCATATCCTTGTGGCAATGCAGTGTTCTTCCTTCACGTTAGTTAAATACTTATGATATGCCAAGCATAGGGCTAAGTTCAGGGCATAGAGTTCTTAAAGTATTTACCATCCTAGTATCCATTTTTATCTGGGGAGGGAGATGACAGATGTTTATCAAATAATCTCAAAAACAGTAAATATAATTATAGCTATAAGTTGACTAATGGAAGCATCTGGAAAGTCAGTGCCAGTTAATGAGACAAGGTGAGTCAGATTTATGCAGCCACGGGTGGAGGTTGTGGGGTGTGTGTGTGTGTGCTCATTCTCTCAGTCATGTCCAACTTTGTGCTACCCCCAGTAGACTGTAGCCAATCAGGCTCCTTTATTTGTGGAATTTTCCAGGCAAGAGTACTGAAGTGGGCTGCTGTTCCCTCCTCCAGGGAATCTTCCCAACCCAGAGAGTGAACCCACATCTCTTGAATCTCCTACATTAGCAGGTGGATTCTTTACCACCATGCCACCTGGAAAGCCTAGGAGGCTGTGGTTTAAAGGGGGACAAGAGGATTATGGGAGTGGAGGGGGAAGGCGTATAAAAGTAACCAGCAGAGCAAACACAACATACAAGGAAGGAGGAGTATTTGTATATATTTGAAGGGAGAGAGAAAGAAAGAGGCCATTGTGGCTGCAGGCCAGAGAGCAGTACTCTGAGACTAGACTGGAGAGACAGGTCAGACTAGCGTGCACCTTGCAGAATGAGATAAGGATTTAGACTTTAATGTAAGAAGAGAGGGAAGCTATTGAAGGCTTTTCAACTGGGGGTGGTTCAAACATATTTGTACTTTTAAAAATTGCTCAGGGTGAGTTGTGGAGATTGGAAAGGTCGGGTAGGAGTGGACATGGAGAGAGAAATTAGAAGGCTTTGGCTTCCCTGGTGGCCAGATGGTAAAGCGTCTGCCTGCAATGTGGGAGATCCAGGTTCGATTCCTGGGTTGGGAAGATCCCCTGGAGAAGGAAATGGCAATCCACTCCAGCACTCTTGCCTGGAAAATTCCATGGACGGAGGAGCCTGATAGGCTATAGTCCATGGGGTCACAAAGAGTCGGACACGACTGAGCGACTTTACTTACTTTTACAATGATGTGAAAGATGCCATGGCTAGGATCACAGACGGATGATGACAGAAACAGAAGAAGATGAATTTGAGTATCTTGGAGTTCAAATCAACAAGACCGATATTTTTGCCTTCGAGAAACTTTAATAGCTATTGATGGGCAGTGATTTTGAGGATATATTTCCTAAAAAGTCCTTGGAATGCAGTAATTTTATGGACAAGTTAAGTATTGAGGTGACTGCATTAAGAGCCAGCTATGCTGGGGAGGAGGAATAAAAGCTGAGCAGCCTTGGGGAGAAGCCATCTTAACACCCCATGAAGAAGAGTAGACAGAACCCAAGGCAGGGCCAAGATTCTCCTCAAGAAGTAATTTTTTAGATCTACCTGAATGCACAGAACTAGTGACAAAGACATCGATGTCCTCTGCCATCAAGTGTGGGTAGTGAAATTTTTAATTGGCCAATTTACATAACAGATTTTTCTACATTGATCATTAAAAATCTTCTGGAAGCACTCCTTATGCCACCTGCAGTTTCTTTTTTAAAAAGATGTCATCTGTAGCTATTATTTGTAGCTGTGGGGGGTCTTTGTTGCTGTGTGGGCTTTTCCCTAGTTGCAGGGAGTAGGAGCTACTCCGTAGCTGTGGCGCTTGAGCTTCTCATCGTGGCGACTTCTCTTGATGTGGAGCACAGGCTCTAGGGCACCAGGCTTTAGTGGTTGCAACTCCCAGGCTCTGAAGCACAGGCTCAGCAGCTGTGGGGCAAGGGCCTAGCTGCTCCCTGGTATGTGAGGTTTCCCAGACAACGGATCTAACCTGTGCTTCCTGTATTGAAGGTGAATTCTTTACCACTGAGTCACCAGGGAAGCCCCACCTGCCATTTCTATTTCACTTTTGAATAACTACTTGTGCCTTCCACAAAATGAACAACAAAAGTTTACCTCATTTTGCTAAATGAAGTGAGTTGCTACAAAGGATGATCAGATTGAAGGTGAGGTGAGTTTGCCAACAAAAATGGCTTTGGATTTGTAGGAGTTGATTTTTAGCCCATTTGCTAGTAAAACTAGACAGTGAGGCCAATTATGAATTAAGACCACACCTAGTCTGTGATCCTACAATTTTTCGTCTCCTGAAAACTGCTCATCTTTCTAGCTGCTAGTAGTCTCTGGTCTCTAGGGTCCCCATTCAGATTTTCCAACATGGTTTAAAGGAGCTGGTGGGGTCTAGCCCCATTTCGGGCCACTGGAAAGGTTCCCATTCTTAGTGTATCACAGAGCAGAGTCTTCATGAGACTCAGTTGTCAGGAGTCTTCACAGAGATTAGAAGGCAGCATGTTTCCTGGTGTGTGCTGCATCAACCCAGAGAAGAAGATGTTTTATGTCTACACACAAAATCTCCATCAATTTACCAACCTGTGCATCCAAGGGCCTGTGTCTGCTTGGAGGGATGTCTTTCTCTAATTTGCACAAGAGCACTGTCTATGCTAATCATGACCTGGTCACAGAACTGACCTGGGTGGGGTGGCCTGTAGCCTCCGACCCTAAATACTGAATGCCCACTGACACCTCTGGACCCAAGATAGAGCCACAACCACTGAAGTGGATTTGGAGCTGTTCCTGTCTTTACCACATTAACTCTGAATCCTGGATGGGAGAGGTCAGGTGACCAAGCTTCAGCCTTGTACCCTTAACCCAACCATCGGGGACAGGAAAGCAAGTGTCTGGCTTTTTGATTTCACAGAACACACTGCAGCATGTTTCATGTTATCAAAGCCAAGACTTATTAAATCTTAGGGTGACAAATGACATACAAGAAACAAAAAGGCCAAAACTGATACACGCGGTATGGAATTTCTGATTCCCGGGTGGCGCAGTGGTAAAGAATCCATTTGCCAATGCAGAAGAAACAGGAGATGTGGGTTTGATCCCTCGAGTGCGAGGATCCCCTGGAGTAGAAACTGGCTACCCACTTCAGTATTCTTGCCTGGAAAATTCCATGGACAGAGGAGTCTGATGGGCTACAGTTCTTGAGGTCTCAAAGAATTGGAGCACGCACATACATTTGGAATTTAAAATTTTATGTCATAAAAACACTAAATCATATGGTAAATGAGAAAATCTGGGAGAAAGGAATAATAACACACATGATAAATAAAACTCTAATAATCTTGTCATATAAAAATTCCTCAAAAATGAGTACAAAAATATCCTCTTAAAGAAACAGAAAATAAGCACAAGAAGATAATTCACGGGGTAAATAAAGAATGTGAGAATTGTATGGCCTTGCCAGTTGTCTGGAGAAGGCAATGGCACCCTACGCCAGTACTCTTGCCTGGAGACTCCCATGGACAGAGGAGCCTGGTGGGCTGCAGTCCATGGGGTTGCTAAGAGTTGGACACAACTGAGCGAGTTCACTTTCACTTTTCACTTTCATGCATTGGAGAAGGAAATGGCAATCCACTCCAGTGTTCTTGCCTGGAGAATCCCAGGGACGGGGGAGCCTGGTGGGCTGCCGTCTAAGGGGTTGCACAGAGTCGGACATGACTGATGTGACTTAGCAGTAGCAGCAGCATTCTTTATGGTCCAACTCTCACATCCATACGTGACCACTGGAAAAACCATAGCTTTGACTATATGGACCTTTGTTGGCAAAGTAATGCCTCTGCTTTTTAATACGCTTTCTAGGTTTGTCATAGCTTTTCTTCCAAGGAGCAAGCACGACTGAAGTGACACAGCAGCAGCAGCAGCCAGTTGTCTGTCCTGTCTCATGGAGGAGAACTGCTGAGGCTGCAGAGCTGGACCTACAAGTAGCTGCCAGTACCCCCCGCCTACCGTGTTAGTGAGAGCAGAATGGAAAAAAAAGCAGGGGAAATTGGAAGTCAAGTCCAAGGGAAGTGACACTGAGCAAGGACAAAATATATAGTGAGAACTCAAGAACAATCAAGACAGTTACAAGGTTTGAGAGGCTCGCTCTTCAGTCTATCTCATTTAATCCATAAACAACCACAACAGAGATATTTAATAAGGCCCATTTTACAGCAGGGGAAATGAAAGCTCAGAAAGTAGCTGATGTTCCTAGCTCATTGAGGTTTTAGCTGTCAAAAATATTGGGTTGGCCCAAAAGTTCATTCGGATTTTTCCATGAGATGGTATATAAAAACCTGAGTGAACTTTTTGGCCATCCTAATATTTGTGAAATTTCCATGGCCAGAGAACAAATAGAACTGGGACACAATCCTCATGGTTGATTTCACCTACTATCATATATCAGACAATTACACTTCATTTAGCCCTGGAGAGTTTGGGACCAACATGTAGAGACTGCTATATTTAAAATGGAAAGCCAACAAGGACATTATGGCTTCCCACATAGTGCCAGTAGTAAAGAATCCAACTGCCAATGCAGGAGATGGACGAGACGTGGGTTCAATCCCTGGGTCAGGTAGATACCCTGGAGTAGAAAATGGCAACCTGTTCCAGTATTCTTACCAGAAAAATTCCATGGACAGAGGAGCCTGGTGGGCTACAGTCTGCTGCTATGCTGCTAAGTCACTTCAGTCGTGTCCGACTCTGTACGACCCCATAGACGGCAGCCCACTAGGCTCTGCCGTCCCTAGGATTCTCCAGGCAAGAACACTGGAGTGGGTTGCCATTTCCTTCTCCAATGCATGAAAGTGAAAAGTGAAAGTGAAGTCGCTCAGTCATGTCCAACTCCTAGCGACCCCATGGACTGCAGCCTACCAGGCTCCTCCATCCATGGGATTTTCCTAGGGGGTCACAAAGAGTTGAATACAACTGAGCGCAACCAACAAGGACCTACTGCATGGCACGTGCTGAGTTGCTTCAGTCATGTCCAGTTCTGGCAACTCCCTAAACTGTAGCCCACCAGGCTCCTCTGTCCGTGAGATTCTTCAGGCACGGATACTGGCATGGGTTGCCATGCCATCCTCCAGGGGATCTTCCCAACTCAGGGACTGAACTGGTGTCTCTTCTGTCTCCCGCTTTGACGGGTGGGTTCTTTAAGCTAGCGCCCCCTGGGAAGCCCACTGTATAGCCTAGGGAACTCTAATCAGTGGCAGCCTGGATGGGAGGAGAGTTTGGGGGATTGACTGATGGATACCTATAGATGTTAGGCTGAATCCCTTCCCTGTCCTTCTGAAGCAATCAGAACATTGTTAATAGCTATACTCCAAAAACAAAATTAAAAGTTTAATTAAAAAGAATTTTGCCCTGGGACTTTGGAGAATGACATTGTCACTTGGGTGGGGCTCTAAGAACCCTGGGGGTGGACTTGTGGGTGTTCTGATTTACTGCGCCTTGTTACATCCCCACTCTGTCCTGCCAACCTCACACTTGGCTCAACCCTTTTCTCCTCAGGAACAACAGTCTAGACAAAAAAACTCCTCCCTGGGCAGAAGTGCCTCCATAGAGATGCTAAGCGAATTCTTCAAGCCTCCCCTCCGTGCAGCCCTTCCCTGCAGGCCACCCGCCCCTCTTCCTCACTCTTTGCAGCTACAGAATCACCACTCCATCCCTGCTCATTGTAAGTGACCAGACTAGGCAAATAGGAAGACGGATGGTTAGTCAGGGAAATTTGGGCCACCGTGATGGGAAAGGTGCAGAGGAAAACATTATGGCCGGAGCCCCTTTGAAACATGCTGACAGTTGACAGATGAGTATCCATAAAATGACAAAGGCTCCCTGTGTAAAGACCTCTGCCACCAGCGCTTCTCCCTGGGAAACCAACTGCCCTCAACTGTCAGTGAAAATATTATTTTTTTTTCTGGTAATTATTGCCGTCCCTGGTTCTCTAACCACAGAATAGCCTGCATGTTGCATCTGTGGGTTTCCTGCATCCTAGTGGCAGCAGCAACCCCCGCCTCCCATTCTTTCAACAAGAGGCAACAAGTTTTCCCGCAGATTAGACGGTTACACCCCGGATAAGAAGCAGGAATCTAATCACGGTTCCAAGGGACATGTATTGGGAGAACTCTAAGACTTTTTAAAAAGCAGTATTAATAATCCTTTAAAGATCCGTGACAAAGCCCTGCACATATTTACGAAGCCTGAATCTGTAGCAACAACAGATATTAAAAATGATGCTGTGTACATCCTCTAAATAGCTTCGTTGATGTGACTATAGTTTCTTATTCTGTTCATTTTGTTTGTCTCCTCACCTTCTGCAACAGAGAATATTAAAAGGGGTGGAGAGGAAAGAAAGGGGCGGGAACTTGAGGGAGTTGGATGCTGTGACAAACTGGCAATTCTAAAACAGAGGGCGGGATCTTCTTTTCCACAGGATTCCTTTATTCTGGGAATCCTCTCAGGAATTCAAAGGGGGCATTGTCTCCTCTCTGATGATACCTTTGGATTCAAGGTCTCTCTTGAGTTTTTTTTTTTTTTCTTTCCCAGAGCGCTGGTGTCAGGCAGGGTTTTTGGTGAAGACGAAAGTTCCACATGTGTTCTGTCTAATAGGTGGTCTCATGTGGCTAGTGAACACTTGAAATGGGGCTCATATGACTGAAAGTGCTGGATTTTAAGATTTATTTGACTTGGATTCATTTAAATTTGGATTTAAGTGAGCTTCCCTGATGGCTCAGCCGGTAAAGAATCTGCCTTCAATGCAGGAGACACAGGAGATGCAGATTGAATCCCTGGGTGGGGGAGATCCCCTGGAGGAGGGCATGGCAACCTGCTCCAGTATTCTTGCCTGGAAAACCCCGTGGACAGAGGAGCCTGGTGGGCTACAGTCCAAAAGGTCACAAAGAGTTGGACACGGCTCAGCACACAGGCACAGACCACCTAGGACTCATGGCTTTGGACACTGCAGCAGCTCTGGGGCTGCTGTTGTGTCTGCCTTGGTGTCATGTTCAAGTGCCATGAGTGTAAACTTCAGAGGAAGAATTAAAATTAGACACACAGTTCAAGTACAGAATCTTGCTAGATGTAGGCAATTTAACACAAGATTAGGCGGCAAAGGAGGCTTTCCAAGAATTTCCTAGAGTCCCTCCCACATTCTGTCCACAAGGCTTTCCTTCAGAGATTAATTCTGGAATGTTCTACTTCCTCCTTGAGCTTGGACTGGACTCTGTTTAATGCCTTTGTCTTTGAACAAGAGAGTGGTGTGTGTGTGAAGTTGCTTTAGTCATGTCTGACATTTTCCGACCCTATGGACTGTAGCCCACCAGATTCCTTTGTCCATGAGGTTCTCCAGGCACGAATACTGGAGTGGATTGCTGTGCCCTCCTCCAGGGGATCTTCCCGACCCAGGGATCGAACCCGTGTCTCGTGTCTCCTGCATTGGCAGGTGGGTTCTTTACCACTAGCGCACCTGGGAAGCCTTAAGAGAGTGGATCTTTTGATTTTTTGTACTTCAAGCCCATTGCCATTTGGCTTCAAATGTGAATTTCCTCTTTGTCAGCCACTTAATCAGCATCTCCTGGGCTCTGAGCTCAAGAGATGCGGGTGCAGCTTTTCTCAGTTTCTCAGGGCTGCCTCCGCCTCTATCAGTGATGTCTGCTGGGTTCTAGTCCCCTCGTCTCTCATCTTCCTGGCTTTTTTCTCTCAGTCTTCCTGTCTTTGCTCTCGCGGTTTTAAATCTTCTTCAGCCTCCCTTCCTCTTTCTGTCATCTTTAGTTTTGGCTTTTTACTTGCTCTGGAATAACTGAGTCATGTACTTCTTATGGGTAGCTTCAGAATTCAAGTTCATGTTGTTTGTGAAAGAAAAGAAAATCACTCTCCAAATTCCTATCATTGTTTACTCACAAATATTCATAATTTTAAGCCTTACCACTTACATGTTACTTCATTTGCTTTCATTCATCTTTATGTTTGCTTTACGTCTACTATTCTGTCTGGGAAAATATTAGAGATGGTTTTGTTTTTATTGCTGCTGTTTCATCTGCCTTCACATTCACACACACATACAACACACACACACACACACACACACACCAGTGGTATACACTAGAATAACTCATTAAACCATAATATAAACTCAGCAGAGAGAGGCTGCTGTTTTAAATAACATGTGCCAGTATTTAATCTGGGATACTTATGAATATATTTTATATTCCTCTCCACTTTACTCCCCAAAAAACTCTTTGTTCATTATTATTAAACTATCATGACAAGGAATACAAAAGCATACAAAATCTGGAAGACTCTTGAGAGTCCCTTGGACAGCAAGGAGATCAAACCAGTCAATGTGAAAGCAAATCAACCCCTACTATTCACAGGAAGGACTGATGCTGAAGCTGAAGCTTCAATACTTTGGCCACCTGATGGCAAAGAACCAACTCATTGGAAAAGACCTTGATGCTGGGAAAGATTGAGGGCAGGAGGAGAAGGGGAATGACAGAGGATGAGATGGTTGAATGGCATCACTGACTCAAGGGCATGAGTTTGAGCAAACTCTGGGAGACTGTGAAGCCCTTGGGGTCTCAGAGAATCTGACGTGACTCAGTAACTGAACAACAGCAACAATAATCATGACACGAATACAAAAGCATTTCATTGTTTATACAGCACCACCTAATGGGAATTTTTGTCATTATCATTTCAACAGCACCCTTGGAGGACTGACTTTGAGAGGGTTCTTTTCTGAGCAGTATAGTGGCTGCCTTCCCTGGAAGCTGCCTGCATGGTCACCAAACTATGTCCTCAGCTCCCATTCTCTGTACAGACTTCTGTTCCTGTTATGGCTGGACCTGGGGTGGGGACCCAGCCCCTGTTGGGCCAGTGACATTCTCCCTCCTAGGGATTTGGTTTGTGATAGAAACACAGGAAGTCAGCTTGAGCTCATTATATTGAGGGAAATGTAAATGTAGGAGATTTAGAGGGAAAATATACCTTCCAAGTTGACTGACAATGTGAAAAAAATAGGTCCTTGGGAAACAGAAGACCCATGTGCCTGTGTGCTAATTCATTTCAGTCATGTCTGACGCTTTGGACCCCATGGACGGTAGCCCGCCAGGTTCCTCTGTCCATGACATTTTCCAATCAAGAATACTGGAGTGGGTAGCCATTTCCTTCTCCAGGGGATCTTCCCAGCAAAGGGATTGAACCCTCATCCTTCACATCTTCTTCACTGGCAGGAGGGTACTTACTACTAGCATCACCTGGGAAGCCCTGTGGAGAGAAGCAGAGAAAAAGTACCAAGACTGAGTCTTGGTGGCCTTCCTGGGATCTGGTTGTTTTCCTATTCTTTGAATAGGAAATATTCTTTGAAGATGAACATACCTCAGTATGTTCATATGAATGGTTGTTTCTGTCACATTCAAAGAGCTCAAACTAACACAGCATAATGTTGAGAAAGTGAAAACCCTGGGCGTGATCTAGTTGACCACAGGCTGTTCTATGATTATGGGCTGTAACTCTTTGGTCTAGCCAGCCATTGTATAAAACCACGCTCCTCATTACAAAAAGGTGGAGAGGCTAGGAGAGCTGGAGGATCAACAAATTCATCACCACCTCTAGAATCACTATATACTGCGCATCCCATTGATGGGTCAAGCCTCGTAACCAGCAGGGAAATCACGAGATGTAACTAGCCATGGCCGTGGCCCCACGAGGCACCCAATATAATTGGTCGCTTTTATAGTGTCAGGGCCTAGAGAGCCCCGGGGGACCACCGTGAAACCTCCTGCCAAGTTCCCTCTTGTCAGGCACCGTGACTCTCGTATGTGACAAACAGCAACATGGATTCCAACCAAGTTATCTCCATCAAATATTGATTTGGAACATAGCTACATAGGTCCAGGAGCATCTGCCTCCATTTCTCATCAAATTTGTGGGCAGCCCTTCAGCCACCACACACTACCAGTGTGTATGGACCGTGTGTCGTGACTCGTGTGGTGTGCGGGGAGAAGGGAATGAGCCCCAGGAGTGTGGAGGAGAAAGTGTTTCTGATGACAGAATTCCAGTTCAACCAACACGACTGTGTCTGTAGTGTCTCTAGCTTGAAGTGACATTATCTCCTGGATATTGTTTTCACATTTAAGCCAAAAATCATTCTTTTATCTAATACGTATCTTCACATAACCTGTTAAGGCCAAGGTCTCTGCTTCTCTGTCTAATTTAGGCTCTAGAAATGTACATTAAGGTGATTTTTCCATTGTTACTACTCATGAAAAAAGACTTTTATTTCCTTTTCTAGGGCCTAATTCAATGAGGAGCAATAAAAGGGCAGAAACAGATATTTGTCCCTTCATAATGCAAAGTACGCTGCAAAGGGACAGGCACTCACGATTTAGAGAAAGGAGAGGAGAGAGGTCTAACCATCTTTGAAAAGGGAATAGCCACTCAGACACTACAGGGAGGGGGATGCTGTGGACAAATACAGAGAGGGGTGGGTCACAGAACCTGGGTCTGACTCAACTACTCACAAGTCCCTCTAATTATACTTTACGTGTTTCTTTTAACTAAACATAGAGACTTTTTCCCTCATCTATTTTTTGAAAACATAGACTTAATAATAGCCATCCTACATTTCTTACAGACTTGTATAAATTCAAATAAAATAAGATATGAAAGGGGACTTCCCTGACAGTTCAGTGGTTAAGACTCTGTGCTTCCACTGCAAGTGGTGTAGGCTCAATTTCTGGTTGGGGAACTAAGATCCTGCATGCCACATGAGGTGGCCAAAAATTCAAATAAATAATTAAATGAATGACCAAAAATGAGGTATAAAAGTACTTAGAAAAAATGAAACATGACACAATATATAAGCAAGATTTTTCTTTTTTAGCAAAATTGTGTATATTTATGCTTCCCAGTTGGGGCTAGTGGTAAAGAATCCATCTGCCAATTCAGGAGACATAAGAGATGCAGATTTGATCCCTGGGTGGAGAAGATCCCCTGAAGGAGGAAATGGCAACCCTTTCCAGTATTCTTGCCCGGAAAATTTCATGGGGAGAGGAGTCTGGCAGGCTACAGTCCACGGGGCCACAAAAAGTCTGACATGACTGAGCAACTATTAAAGTATATGTTAATAATTATATATTAGTCATAATTTATATATAATTATATATATACATATATTAAATTATATCAATTAAATACAATTTATTTATGTGTGTGCTTTCAGGTCCATCCAATGGTTTTTTTGACCACAATTTTGACCTCGCATCTCCTTTCATAAAATAAAACATTCATAAAATTCAACATTTCCAGACATTTTATTTTTATAAAAAGAGAATACTTTACCACAGATTCAAGATAAAGAAGGAAATTTGCAGCTAAAGGTCTATAGGGGGAAAAAAATCTAAATGAGTCCATTAACGATAACCAAAAAGTCAGTCTATAACAAATGGAAAAGGCAAGTAAACAGTCACATTTAATGAAATCTAGTTAAGGAAATAAATCACTCTCTATTTCTCTTTTCCCCAATGCCACTGTTTCATGACTAGGTTTTTGAAACTAAGCGTTTGGAGATAAAGTTAATTCTAAATGTGGTTTCTCAACTATTTAAATAGCAAGTCTTTCTCCCATGTTTACTTAAATGCAAACACGGAGCCGCATGAAGTCCAAACATTGAGGGCTTTATATACTAAGACTATGTAGTATCAGCGCAAATGAGAATATACGTGATAAGAAACATCATGCTTATAGCCCATTCTTTTTGTTCCAAATGGAATTTCTAGAGATAAACTCCTTGAAATTAATGATTCCAAAAAATTAACTTTTTAGTATCATAATGAAAACCAAAGTTGATAATTAGCCTCTTATACCACACATTGTATGACTGAGATTCCCATTTAGGCCATTTAGTGACTTCAGAAAGTTACTTTTAAGAAAATGTTTATCAAAGATTCCACATATTTTGTTAAACAAATAAAGATTTATGGAATGCATATTATATACCAGTTGATATCGTAAGCACTTGAAATACATTTGTAAGCAAAAGGAAATATATTAAAAATTTGAAGGTAAGAGAAGGGAATAAAAGGTTTTTTAATGAAATAAAATTAAATGTATTTTTTGGCTTATCTAAATAGTATTGCCTTAAAAGTAGTTAAATAGATAATAATAATTGGTCTGTTTTCTACTCTATACAAGTAATAACTTTTCAAAAATCAACATTCTATTTTAATACACAACAGGAAGAAAAGATATTTTTTTCTGCTTGTTTCATCTTGCAAAGCACACAGGGATGACCAATTAACAAAAGAGTTTTAGTTTAAGAACATCCCACCTTCTCTCCTTTCTTTCTTCTGCATTTTGACATGAGTGTTAGTAGTTGGAGGTAAAAAATTAATAGAGATAATTTTGTATTGAATTTTACCTTTCCAAGAAATTTGAGCATATAAATGAAGTTGGAGGCCCGAAGTTGGAGGCCACGGCTGTGCATGGCCAAAGTTAAAACATTGTTGTGAGCATTTCTCCCACACAGATATAGAGTGAAAAGAGCCCTGGATTAAAAGATGAAGTGGGCTCTGCCTCGTGCTTTGTCTAAACTTCTGACCACATTCAATGCCCTAGATTTAAGCTTCTGTGTCTGCAAAATTAGAGCCAGATCAGATGATCTGAAAACAAATTAGAGCCAGATCAGATATCTGAAAGATCACTTTTCATGGTGCTGCTGCTAAGTCGCTTCAGTCATGTCCGACTCTGTGTGACCCCATAGACAGCAGCCCACCAGGCTCCCTTGTCCCTGGGATTCTCCAGGCAAGAACACTGGAGTGGGTTGCCATTTCCTTCTCCAGTGCATGAAAGTGAAAAGTGAAAGAGAAGTCGCTCAGTTGTGTCCTACTCCTAGCAACTCCATGGACTGCAGTCTAACAGGCTCCTCTTCCATGGGATTTTTCAGGCAAGAGTACTGGAGTGGGGTGCCATCGACTTTTCATTGTAAAATCCTCTAATTCCCACTGGTAGAAATCATAAGACAGAGATCAATATGTAGTTCTGGACTTGATGAATGAAGTGCTGTAAACAAATACATCATCAAATACTACTCTGAAAAATCACAAAGCAAGAGATAAGTCTATAACTATAAATAGATTAAAACTATAAGAACTATGGTGGTGGTGATTTAGTTGTCAGTCATGTCCAACTCTTGTGACCGTGTGGACTGGAGCCTTCCAGGCTTCTCTGCCCGTGGTATTCTCGGGGCAAGAATACTGGAGTGGGTTGCCATTTCCTTCTCCAGGGGGTTTCCTGCATTTCAGGCAGATTCTTTACCAACTGAGCTATGAGAGAAGCCCATAAGAACTATGAGTTATATTTAACTCCCAAGACTACAGTCATCTGTAGGAGGAAAAGAGGATGAATACTAATATAAAATTAACAATCTTTGGAGAAGGGACTGGTTACCCACTCCAGTATTCTTGCCTGCAGAATCCCATGGACAGAGGAGACTGGCAGGCTACAGTACATAGGGTTGCACAGGGTCAGACACAATTGAGCAACTAACACTTTTACTTGTTTCACTTTTGCATTTCTACCTGCATGAACTATTGAGATATCTCATAGCCCAGTTTTTCTTTCCTCAAGGCCAGATTATGTTAAAATTTTCCAGTCACTGCCATCTATTCTGCTTTGTGCCCAGAGCCCAGATACCTATGAGAAAGTATGTCAACGGCAACCACAACTCACCTGGTCCAATGACACTAAGCAAATGCTTATCCCCAGATCCACCAGCAACAGCTTCACTGCTTTCATGATGTCCTCATGGAGATCCGAGAGGGCTCCCTCAGGAGCTTTCATTCTGTGCGTCACTTCCTTTCCTTACAGTTTTCTCTTTCACTTTATTCATCCTTTCATTCAGTACTTTTCAGATTAATTGTATATTATATGAAAAACACATATAAATACCAGGGACACAAAGGTATTCACGGTATATTGTACAGTAGGGAAGATAGGCATGGAACACATAACTACCCATGTTTGGTAAGACTTTGTAAGAATGTAAGATGAATTTCCTCCAAGTAAGCTTGGAAGCTATTTGAATATCACCACCCGATTGTGGAATCATATGTCTTCTCAGGGACAATAAAGGACAGTATACCAGGATCCTATGAGGTTCATCAGTACAGTAGCAAAGGCAACCACTGATGGAGTGAAAGCCAGGGACAGAAGAACGTGAAGGACCAGTTCCTGAGACAGCCTCCTGGGAAGCTGAGAAGTAGTAGGGAGCTATTTTAGGAGAGATTTTCTGGAGAATAGGCAAATAGGAGCTCTAGAGGAAAATAAGGATGACTTTATTTTATATGCAAAGACTAGCAAGAACAGGAGCATTTAGGTTTTTATGGATGTGATCTTCAACAACTAATTTCTGACAATTGCTGTTAATTGGCTTTTCAGAGACCTGCCTGTAGGGAGTTCTCTTCTACGAAAATGACTTAGTTCTGTAGTTTTGTACCAATCCTCCATTAAACAGAGGGTTTAGTTCCAATGGAATGGTGCCAGGAAATTACTGGTTTTAATACCATCTCCTCTTGGTTGTAGCTGTCATTATAGGCCATGGTTTATGTACTTTAATTAAAATGGAGATGGTGTTCTTTAAACTTGAACCCTTAGTTGGTTCACGTTCCTGGCACTATTTTTTTTAAGAAAGTAAATAAAACTGACATTTTCATTCTTAGTATATCTAGCCTACATTAAATTTCTAATTCAGCTCTCTGCCTAAAAACGAGATCTCATTGGCACACTAATTCTTGATATAACAATGATTAGCACATACAGTGTTTGCATACCACTTTAATATTTACAAAGAGTTTGCAGGTCCTCTATCTTTTTTGTTCACTGATAGCCCACTGAAGCCCATAGGGGAAGAATTATTATTATTTCCAGTGTGAAGATGACACAATTAGGTTTAATGAAGTGAAAGGTCTTGCCTAAGGTCACAGAGATGGCAAATGGCGTTCCTATGTCTTTTGAATCTGGAGTCTACTGTTTCCATTAGGTTCTTTTATTTCCTACCTGAATTTTGTTGGTGGCAGTTATTTCTTATGATATCTACAAATCTCATTCTACCAAGGTTAGGGAAGCTTGCGGGCAGACGAAGACATTCACTTTGGATCTCACATATACTCATCGGAGTGAGCGTAGAAACAGGAATAGAGCTTTGAATGAGGAGGAGCGAGTAGGTCTGGATTCTATTTATTAACATATTGTCACAAGGAGGAGACAATTTGCTTTCTTAAGAATTACTTTCCCATTTTACAAAATAAAAAATGCTTGATTAAATGATATTTAATTTTCTTCTAACTCATGTATGTAACATTCTTGTATTTGTCATCTCGGTTGCAGAACTTTAATATAATTTACCTATCTCTAAGAGCTTTACTCTGTGCTATTTACATGTATTCAATACTTTTTACCTTATTTCTACTTTCTATCTTTAAAGAAATGAAATAGGATACCTCCCATCACCTTCATATAAAACTTTGTGTTTATCTGTGTCTCAAAAGCATTCATGGCAATCTAGTTATATATGACTTAATATTCTTACATTTCTGTGATTATCAATGATTTTGTAACATATTGGATTCTATGGCACATTTATCATAATGTTTTTAATCATGTTTGCAAGAGATTTAATGAAACTTACACTCCTTGAAATATGTCTTATTAAGATCATGTGTCATCACAAGTTAGCTACCATCTAACAATAATTCCTCTGTGAAAGAGCTCCTGGGAACAAAATCACACATTTTTTTGTGATTAAAAAAGCTCACTAAAATAGCTTGATATGCATTTGAAGCAGAGTGCTTTTTCTACCAAAACTGCTAATACTTGAACTGAGTCCCTCCAAAATTTCTAGATTGAACCCCCAGCCACCTCAGAATACGACTCTATTTGGAAATAGGATCTTTAAAGAAGCAGTTAGGTTATAATGGGGCTGTTAGGATAAGCCCTAATCCAATATGACTGCTGTTATAAAAAGAGGAGATTAGGACACAGGAGAAGCACAAGGGATGCACGTACGCTGAGGGAAGATCACGTGAGGAAGCCTCAAAGGGTGGCAAACCTCAGAGAGACCGTCAAGGATCTTGAACTTGTTGACACCTTGACCTTGGACTTCCAGCTTCCAGAAAGGTAAGAAAATAAATTTTCATTGTTTAAGCCACCTAGTCTGTGGTATTTTGTTATGGAAGCCCTTGCAGACTAATATGCTGGCTTTACTCATGATTTTGTAGAGTCAGTGAAGAGTTTCATTTGTGCCGCCTTGAATGAAGATGAACCCATTGTAACTTAGAAGTGCCATCGGGTATGTGGTGTGTATATACGACGTCACTAGACAAACTGGTTCTTGTTTCATCCTCCTCTCTTCCACTGTAGGCCCAGTGGCTTGACTCCAGCTTTTCCCATCATCAAAAAGAGTAAGTGACCCGAGGCGGTCTTTTACACTTCCTTATTGGCAGATTAGGGGCTTCCTTCGTGGCTCAGGTGGTAAAGAATCTGCCTGCCAAGCAGGAAACTCGAGTTCAATCCCTGGGTCAGGAAGATCCCCCGGAGAAGGGCATGGCAACCCACTCCCATATTCTTACCTGGAGACTTCCATGGACAGAGGAGCCTGGCGGGCTATAGTCCATGGGGTCACAAAGAGTTGGACACAACTGAGCTACTAACACTTCACTGGCAGATTATAGAAGGGTTTTTTCATTCAACAAATATTTATTGAGGTTTTCTCTACCATCTACTAGATATATGACTTTGAGTAAATTCTCACTTTCAGTTTCCTTGTGAGTAAAATAGCAAGAGTAATTTATTCTCTATTAGGTGGCTGAGAGGATAAAATTAAACAATGCTCTGTGAGTGCTCACTACTACTAATGGTAGTAATACAGTGGTTTTATAATCAATTCGACTTTTACTTTCACTCAACCATCTCTATATACTTTATCAGAAAGTGAAAACTCTTTTCAACTAAATGAATCGTCTACTGTAATCACTCAACTAGCTTTAAAAAAGAAAGCTGATAGTGACATCAGTTTTCAGACATATCCCATCATTTTTGAAGAAAGTGTTTACACAGCAGGAGTTTGAAATGTATACAATAAGAAATAACAGAAGGAAAAATGTGAAAAGGAATGAATAGATGTCCAGGACAGTGAAGGATGTGCCGTGGAGTCCTAATTCTAAAGAGGGTTCTCACATTAATTCTAATTAGAAACTCAGACTAAAGACTTCACAGTATGTGGAAATTTCAGGTCCACAGTCTAAGAGATCTGGGTCTCAGATAACATTCATACTGTTGACCCCAGACATATGCATGGATCTGGGTCATACCCAGGAAAAGTAGAAAGCCTACCACAAAAGGACCCCACTGAGATGGATTCTTCCTAACTAAAACAAAAGCACTGGAAATGAGAGACTGCTAAGGAAGCTTAATATCCCTGAGAACGAGCAACCTGAATTCAGCAGAGTAAGGTCCCAGTCCTAGAAGAGTTTCAGGTTTCAGAGAATTACAATTTGGAAAATTACAAGTCTAGTACATTACGAAGAGCACCACCTGGGAAGCCCATGAACACTGAGAGAATATATTAAACTCCAAAAATTGGTAGAAAGTCTGAAGAATCTTCAAAAAGAATGATTGAGGTTGTGCAGATCTTTCTATGAAAAGGTAAGATTCCAAACTGAGATATGAACTGGGTGTTTAAGAGAAAGACAGATGGGGAAGGGGAGAGAGAGAAAGAGGAGAAGGGGCAGATGAAAAATAAGAATGTGCTATAGTGGAAATAGGAAATAAGAAACTAAGGACCCTTCCTCTCTCCCCTAAACATATCCATCACTATCCAGAGGCAGATTTACCATGAATTAGTCAAGTTTAAATTGTATGGTCCCTCTTTTGCTCAAGTCCTTTTTCAAGACCCAAAGGAGAAGACTGAACTGCCTGTTCTCATGGTCATGTTCTTATTTCTTTCTAACTTTAAAAAATTTTATTTATTCATTTGGCTGTGCTAGGTCTTAGCTATGACATGCAGGATCTTTTAGTTCAGGTATGTGGAATCCAGTTCCCTGACCAGGAATTGAACTCAGGCCCCCTGCATTGGGAGTGTAGAGTCTTAGAAACAGGATCACCAGGGAGTCCAACCTAAGGTTTCTTAACCACAGTTGGTTAGGACTGCTGGCTCTTTCGACTCCACCTTCCTTTCTAGTCAGGTGGCACTAGAGGGACCAGGCATATTCAGGATCAGACTGAGAGGAAGCTGAGTTTTGGATACTTTGGGGTTGAATTCAGTGGGATATATATTTACAAAGTTCACAGTTACAGGGTTAGAGTTTATTCCATCATATGGATATACCTCATGGCCCCAGCACCAGAAAGATGTGTTGGAGGGATAAGTTAGGGTGTTGACTATGGATAGAGCTGGATGATAGCTCTGAATAAATTCTTCAAAGCTCGTCTATGAAAGAAACTTGATACAGATTTTCCCAGGTTTGACAACTCTAAAGTTTTCCATGACATTACCAATAAGAAGTTATGAGGGTGGAGAAATGCTTCTAAACTGCCAGTAAATTAAAAATTCTTTGGCTAACTCTTCCAGAGGAAAGATTAAATTATTTTTCTATTATTTTGTAGACAATGGTATTATTTGAGTTTTCAGTTAAAATACAAGATGCCTGGTTAAATTTGAATTTCAGATAAGCAACAAATAATTTTTAGTATAGGTGTTTCCAATATTGTATGGAATTGAACTTTAACTCACCACCCTGCTTTTCCATTTGCTAAATCTGGTAACCTTATTTAAAAAAAAAAAATCACGAGTATGAGAAAAGATGACCAAAGAGTATGCAGGCTAAAAATGCAGGAAAGAAAGCATTATAAAGTGTGTCAGACAATTAAGATCATTGCTATTCTTCATGATTTTGTGACATCTGTAGTACCTGCTAGCTTTGTCCCATAATAAATACATTTAGACTAAATTTATAATTAGTTCTTATAAGGCAGCCCACAGATCTCCATCTGCCCCTGTTCTTACCTTTTCCTCCAAACGATACAAAATCTCTCAGGACTCCCAGGAAGAGAATGGGAAGGACAGCCAAAAGGAATAATGAGCTAATGCTGGCCAAATACATTAAAAGGAATGAGAAGGTGTTTTACAACTATACCAGGGAGAAGAAATATCTGAGCACATGTAGAGCCATTAACAAATAAGGAAAGAAGTGAAATTAATAATGACTCTAAAACAGCTGAGATAATGAACTCTTTTTCAACTCTGTCTTTGGCAAGATAAATAAGGAAATGGAATTTGCAGAATTAGGAAGTAATGAAGACCTTGTAAAAATAGCTATTAATATCAGGTAGGTAAAAAAAAATGCTTAGAAAACCCGAATAAATCAAGATGATGTGGAAATATGCATTCTGGAGTCCAGAGGTGAGCATATAATGAAGTCACTAAGCAGACTATTGTTTTCAAGAATTTTGAGATCTAAGAGAGGAAATTGAGAGCAGAGAGAGGGAAATGAGAGGCACAAATATAAATGGATTCAAGGAAAGAATTTGAAGTGTATAAAACATTATTCTAGCCACTATAAAGTACATTTGAATTATTTAATAACCCAAAGGAAACAGACTACTTACTAAGGAAGTCCAATAAAAATATTTATTAAACCACATAAAGTTGCAAAACCAGAGAAAAGTCAGTGATTTGTATGTTTATTAAGAAAGCTGCCAGATGATAAAATAGACGTGTATGTAGTGAGTAAGTAAAAAGATGCTCAGTTGTGACTAACTCTGCAACTCCAAGGACTGCAGCCCACCAGGCTCCTCTGTCCATGGGATTCTCCAGGCAAGAAATACTGGAGTGGGTTGTCATTCACTTCTCCTGACCCAGGGATTGAACCTGAGTCTTCTGCATCATAGGCAGATTCTTTACCATCTGAGCCACCAGGAAAGCCCATGTGTATAGTATATTATACATAAGAAGCAATTGTACTCAAAGTAACTCTTGATTGACTAGATGAGTAATATAGTTATTTAATTAAAATCACAAAATAATCATAAATAATAAATCATAAACACTAAAGAGTAAGCTGGACAGAAAATAGTGGGAGACAGTGGGAGTGGATTGCATAAGAACTATTCTAATTTCTGGCCAGATTTTTAAACTTCCTTTAAAAGATTCTCAAAAGAGAGATAAATAAGATCTATCTGTAGCTGATAACAGTTTCTCACTAGACCGATACTTCACCGTAAACCTTATGAAATCACAAAGTCCAGGAACTAGGAGATACCTAATATAAGGCAGGTTAATCAATTTTACAAGGCAAAAAATGAAATCCATAGAACTACAAATCAGTGAAACACTGGTATTAGCTAATTTATTTATTTTATAGTTGGGAAGGTTGAGATTAAACAACTTGCCCAAGGAAGCTAGAAGCAAAGCTGAAATCGGAAAACAGATCTTTCTGATTTTATGTTTAATAATCATTTTTTATACTTTATTGTAAGCCTCCTGAGGGCAGAGACCAAGTTTGTTTTAAACCACTAACCCTCAGCACCTCACCTCATGCTTGGCACACATAAACTCAACATTCACTGAATTATTTAAGTAAGCATGTCTGTGCGTGTGTGCATGTGTGTGTGTGTGTGTGTGTATGCATGTGCGCATGCCATCATGTCCAACTCTTGGGACCCAATGGACTGTAACCGCCAGGCTCCCTGGTTCATGGAATTTTCCAGGCAAGACTACTAGAGTGGCTTGCCATTTCCTCCTCCAGGAGATCTTCCCAATCTAGGGATCAAATCTGTAACTCCTGCATCTCCTGCAGTGGCAGGCAGATTCTTTATCACTGTGCCACCTGGAAACCCCCTTTAATAAGTGTGATGCTATCAATATGCATCTTCACTTTTACTAAATAATGAGTTCTCTCCATCAATTCCTAATGTCCTATTAGCAAGGGGTCTTGGTATGATTACTATTGAGCTGCCACAGGCAAATAACTACTTATTCATTCTTGAAAATGATGTTAAGTTTATTAAACAACAGTACATTAAACTCCAAATACAGATATTCAAGCTTGCTCAACATTTTTGCCCTTAACAAAAAGATATGTGGATTCATCTTTGTGACAGCTCTTTCAGAAACACGTGGGTTTACATTCCTTCAGAGAGAAAGTGATCTCTAGAGAATTAAGATTATGTATGTAAAGAACCTAGCCAAGAACACACTTCTTATAAAGCAGAAGAGTAGATGTAGAATAGATGTCTAATTTCCTCTGTCCTCTTTGAAGTGGCAGGGGCATTCACAACCACTACTGTCAGATCACTTCTTATGCATCAAGGAGACAACCCTAAATACCAGTAGATGGTAATGTGAATGGGGAACATTTTAGAAAAGGTAATATAGAAAGGCTGAGGAGTCTCAGTGGAAAAAAAATGGGCTTAGTCTACTCTTAAGTGAAACTTCAAAACAATCAAAACCTGATTCTATTGTCAACTAACCTTGAGACATTAATGAAAGTGCATCTGAGACATTAATGAAAGTGCATCTGTAAATGAATCAGAAGCCTCTGTTCCTCAGTAATTAGTTCCACTAATTTTTAGAGAAATTAAGAGAAATGCAAATAAATACTATTACTACAATGAGGTGTCACCTCATACTGGTCAGAATCACCATCATCAAAAAAATCTACAAACAATAAATATTGGAGAGGGTATGGAGAAAATAGAACCCTTCTACACTGTTGGTGTGAATGTAAATTGGTATGGCCACTCTGGAGATCAGTATGGAGGTTCCTTTAAAAACTAAAAATAAAAAAAGAAAAAAAAACCTAAAAATAAAACTACCTTATGACCCATCAATTTCACAAGTGGGCATGTATAAACAATAAATATTGGAGAGGGTATGGAGAAAATAGAACCCTTCTACACCGTTGGTGTGAATGTAAATTGGTATAGCCACTCTGGAGATCAGTATGGTTCCAGAGGTTCCTTTAAAAACTAAAAATAAAACTACCTTATGACCCATCAATTTCACAAGTTGGCATGTACCTGGAGGAAACCATAATTCAAAAAGATATATGTATCCCAATGTTCATTTCAGCACTGTTTACAATAGCCAGGACATGGAAGCAACCTAAATATCCATCAGCAGATGAATGGATAACAAAGATGTGGAACACATATACAATGGATTATTACTCAGGCATAAAAAAGAAAATAATGCCATTTGCAGTAACATGGATAGACCTGTGATGTGCTGCGCTTAGTCGCTCAGTCGTGTGCGACTCTGAGACCCCATGAACTGTAGCCCACCAGGCTCCTCTGTCCACGGGGATTCTCCAGGCAAGAACACTGGAGTGGGTTGCCATGCCCTCCTCCAGAGGACATTCCCAACCCACGGATTGAACCCAGATCTCCGGATAGACCTAGAGATTGTAATATTGAGTGAAGTCAGACAGACAAAGATAAATATCATACTTATTGCTTATATGTGGAGTCTAAAAGAAGGGTACAAATGAATTTATTTACAAAACAGAAGTAGAGTCACAGATGTAGAAAACAAACTTACAGTGATCAGAAGATAAGGGAGAATGAAGGATAAATTGGGAGATTGGGATTGACCTATACCTACTACTAGATAAAATAGATAACTAATAAGAACCTGCTATACAGCATAGGGAACTCTACTCAATACTCTGTAATGAATTGCTGCTCTGGGACAACCTAGAGAGGTAGGATGGGGTGGGAGGTGGGAGCGAGTTTCAAGAGGGAGGGAACATATGTATACCCATGGCTGATTCATGTTGATGTATGGCAGAAACCAACACAATATTGTAAAGCAATTATCCTTCAATGAAAAACAAATTTGAAAAATGGATTCTATAGGAAAAAAAAACTCTTTAAAAATGACTGGTTATATGTGTATGTATAACTGATTCACTTTTTGTACACTGAAACTAACACAACTTTGTAAATCAACTATACTTCAGGAAAAAATAAAAAAAAAGAAGCCTCTGTTCAGTGAGGACTCTAGAATTTCTACAGAGGAAGGGCATATGAGAAGCAGCACTTCAAGGTGCTAGGAAAATTGCATGACAGACACCATTATTTAGATGATGCATCTGCGTATGGTGGCTGGACTGAAGCTGATCTGTTCTTGGAGACTGTTGTTGTTTAGTCGCTAAGTCATGTCCGACTCTTGTGACCCCATGAACTATTGCCCACCCGGCTCCTCTGTTCATGGGATTTTCCAAGCAAGGATGCTGAGATGGGTTGCCATCTCCTTCTCCAGGGGATCTTCCTGACCCAGGGATTGAATCAGTATTCTCTTGTCTATCTCCCTCTCCAGGGAAGCCACACTTTGGGCTCTCACTTCCTTGTACCCTTAAAAATAACTTAAAGAGGCTAACCTTGGGCATCTTGATATATTATAGGGAGGCTATAATCAATTTAGCTTCCCTTGTGTCTCAGATGGTAAAGAATCTGCCTGCAATGCAGAAGATGCAGGTTCAGTCTCTGGTTTGGAAGGATCCCTTGGAGAAGGGAAAGACAACCCACTCCAGTTTATCCTTGCCTGGAGAATCCCATGGACAGAGGAGCCTGGTGGGCTAAGTTCATGAGGTCACAAAGAGTAGGACATGACTGAGCGATCAACACTTTCACTTCAGGGAGCTGTAATCAATTTAGCCTGGAAAAGATCTATCTTCATTATGATGAACAATAACACGTCTCTGGGCAAGACTGCACATGGAGTAAGGTACAACAGCAGAAGAAATGGAAGTGGTTCACTCTGATGGTACTGCCAGGGTGGGAGGCAGTTCAGAGATGATCCTAAATCCAGAACAGCTGAGAAGGAATTTCAACTCTAGAAGCAGGACAGATCAAAACCCACACTTGTCTAATACAGTCCTAAGTGCTGTCAGTTCTCAGAGACCAATCAGTGAGATGCAGCTAAGGATGTCTGGGAGTTTTTTGTTTCAGTGCTGGATTAGACAGCCTACTATGATCTTTTTAAAAATGAAGACTCTGAATTTCTTGATAGACAGATAGATACAAGGTCATGTTCTTTGTCTGTCATGTAGATGGCAAGTAAATAGCTAAATTGAGGTTTAAATACTCTTTTTAAAATTTATTTTTAGTTGGAGTATAATTGCTTTACAATGTGTTAGCTTCTTCTCTACGACAATGTGAATGAGCTGTAAGTATACATATATCTCCTCCCTTTTGAGCCTCCTTCCCACCCCTTCCAAACCCTCCACTGTAGGTCATCAGAGCATCTTGCTCAGATATGTCTCCTTCACTTGAGTATTTTTCCCCCAAAGTACTCCAGTATTCATGTTCCTCTTGAATATCCAAGCTTTCCACTCTTGGAAAACCAGAACTGGGCCATTTTGCCTTAGTTCTCTACATTGTATAAGAAAGAGTTGCTAGGAAGAAAGAGAGCATGCTCTCAGCTGACAGAAATTAATTATCAAAAAATACAGAGACAAGGTTCTCAAAGAGTCAAGAGAGATCAAAGCTGAGATCAGACATGCTTCTAGGAAAAGCAGAGGTATAATTTCTATTCCATCATGGAGAAAATTTAGTTTTCACTCAGTGATTTTAACTCAAATTTAAAGTTCATCTTCTCTTAGCAGAATAAAGTTTCAATAAATCCCTTTTACTTCCAAACCCTCCACTGTAGGTCATCAGAGCATCTTGCTCAGATATGTCTCCTTCACTTGAGTATTTTTCCCCCAAAGTACTCCAGTATTCATGTTCCTCTTGAATATCCAAGCTTTCCACTCTTGGAAAACCAGAACTGGGCCATTTTGCCTTAGTTCTCTACATTGTATAAGAAAGAGTTGCTAGGAAGAAAGAGAGCATGCTCTCAGCTGACAGAAATTAATTATCAAAAAATACAGAGACAAGGTTCTCAAAGAGTCAGAGAGATCAAAGCTGAGATCAGACATGCTTCTAGGAAAAGCAGAGGTATAATTTCTATTCCATCATGGAGAAAATTTAGTTTTCACTCAGTGATTTTAACTCAAATTTAAAGTTCATCTTCTCTTAGCAGAATAAAGTTTCAATAAATCCCTTTTTGATAATAATTCAAGCAGACACAAAAGTTTCATTCCTAAATAAAAGAGACAAAATGATGCAGTTGTTTTGGCTGTGGCATTTTAAGAAAATACACTTTAGAAAATCACCGCAAATGATGTCAGTTAGAAGGTGCAGCATTTATTAAGCTCCAACTATGGGAAAGGCACTGTGCTGAGCAAAGTGATTGCAGAGATAAATAACACATGCATGCATGCTAAGTCACTTCAGTCGTGTCTGACTCTGTGCGACCACATGGACAGCAGCCCACCAGGCTCCTCTGTCCATGGGACTTTCCAGACAAGAATATCGGAGTGAGTTGCCATTTCCTTCTCAAAATAACACATGCCTTTGGATAAATCTAAAGATTTGTAATCAGAGAAGGAGAGGAACATTTACAAATAACCATGATCCAAAGAAACAATAATAAGTAACCGTGAATTCAGTGTAACTTAATAGATAAGTGCCATAACAATATCTATAAAATCTTATGCTACATTTAAAGTAGTAAAAAAATATTTAGAACAAAGAGCAGCATTGTTTTGCTCTATTTGGTGGTGGGTATATCATACCTGTATTATTGGGTTGAGCTCTGAGTTCCATATTTTAAGAGAAATATAGATAAACTACAGTATCCTGAAATGAAAGTGAAAGGATAGGGAGGAAACAGACAAAACACATCCTGAAGAGTAGCTTTAGGAGCTGAGAAAGTTTAGCCCTGGGAAGAGTGATAAAGTGGTGGTGGTGGTTTAGTCCCCAAATCGTGTTTGACTCTTTTGACCCCATGGCTCCTCAGTCCATGGGAAGAGTGATAAAGTAGTACATGATAAATGTCTTTAAAGAACCAAAAGGCTGTGGTGTGAAGAAAGTGGACTCCAGCATGCAAAGCAGGGACCAGTGGGTGGACATTAAAGCAGACAGCTCTATAGCTCTGGATATGAGGAGAATCTTCTAACAATTAAAACTGTTTTTAACTGAAATGGTTGTTTCTGAAAAGTGTGAACTGCTTGCTTGTAGAGATGTTAAAAAAAAAAGCTGCAAGATTACTCATGGAAGTGTTGAAGAAAGGTTCCATGCAACAGTGAGGCCTGAGCTAAATGACTCTTCAAGACCCTCTGAGGTCTGTAAGAACCTTAATGCTATATTAGAGGAGTCAAAACATTAAGGAAGAATGGGCAAGAAAGATTAATGTTGACCATAAAAGTCTGGGGGACCCTGTACAGGATGTAGAAATTAAGCTGAACCTTGAAGAGCAGCTAGGATCTCAGGACAGAGTGATGAAGAGAAACTGCATTCCAAGTACAAGAAATAGCATAAACCATTGTGAATGTTATTATCCTTGGGAAATGGCAGGTTAGGATCATGGAAAGAATTTGGATTATGGGGTTAGAGTGACCTGCATTCAAGACCTGGTTAACTTTCTTTTAGTGACTGTTCCCTCACCCATGACTTCAGCTAAGTCTTCCACTATCCCCAGTACCATATCCTTCCTTCTCCTAGCTCTGAATCAGACCAAGAGGCAACCTCATGGATTTCACACACTTATTTAACTTAACGTGTTTACAACTAAGCTGGCTGTCTTTTATTTGAAATCTTCTCCTCTTTCTAAATTCATTCTAATTTCTCAGCAAAAGTATCACTGACGACCCTAGTTGTCTGGCCAAAACACAAGAGTCAGCTTCGATTTATCCTTTTCCACACTGTTTATAACCACTGCCAATCCCCATATCCTGGCCACTTCAACTCTGAAATAGACTGAGGTTTTTCTTCATCCTTTCCAGGCTCATACATACTGCTTTAGTTCAGAAGTCTGTTGTTTCTCACTTAAACTCCTAAGTGGTCTAACTCTAGCCCCACCACATTTTTGCCTTCAGTGTATGCTTAACCTCAGAGTCAAAATGCCATATTAATAGCCAATCTTAATCCATATCTTTTCTGCTTAAATATGTCAGCAAATTCTTACCATCTTCATGGTGAAATTTAAACTACTTAATATGGCACTCATTAAGTCAAATCCCTGTTGAACTGAATTCAGTGAAACACTATTCTACTCTCAGCTCTAGCCTTAGTGAATTTCTTGCAGCTTCCTACTGTACCACATTTCTCCAGGTGTCTAGTCCTTAGCTCATGGAAACTTTGCCCTTCTCAGTCACCCTCCTCACCATCAGTCAGTCACCCTTCACTCCTTTGTGAAGGGTCAGCTCTACTGCCCTTGGAAGTCTTCCCTGAGTGCCTTTTCCTCTTCCTTCCTCCACTTTGCTAAGAGCTCCCGTGGCACCCAGTGTATGCCTTTATCATAGCATCACCTATACCCCACTATGATTGCTTATTCTTCCATCTTCTTTACCCATCACCAAGCCCCTTGAGAGCAAGTATTGATCTTCGGCTACTGTATCCTGGCCACCTGGTAGCTACATAGCTGGTACAGGTAGAAAGGATGACAATTCTTACTGGTTGTACAATCTTGAACTTAACATCTATAAATCTCACTTTAATTATCTGTAAAGCAGAAATTATACTGTGTATTTCACTGGGGTTTTGTGAGAATAAATGAGAAAATAAATTATTATTATGATTGCATGCATACATGCTAAGTTGTGTCCAACTCTTTGTGACCCTATGGACGATAGCCTGCCAGGATCCTCTGTCCAAGGGATTCTCCAGGCAAGAATACTGGAGTGCCATTTCCTTCTCCAGGGGATCTTCCTGACCCAGGCATCGGACCTGCATTTCTTTCCATCACCTGCACTGGCAGGCAGGTTCTTTACCGCTAGTGCCACCTGGGATTTTGTGGCTGGAGCACAGAGTGTATGGAAAGATGTAGTGTGTAATAAAGTTAAAGCCAGTACAGCCAAGGGTTAGATACCAAGCTGAAGATGCTTCCTTGAAGTGTAGACAGATGGAAACAACCCTTTTCATTCCTGCTCTTGAAGTTCAACACCTACACCAGGAACACAACGGTTTTCATGAGAATTGGAAATATGGTCTGATAACAGTGGACCATGGTGGTTAATTGTCAGACAAAACTAGATTTAAATCCCTTCCACTTATTAGCTGTGAAATCCGAGGCCAATTATTTAATCTCTCACTCAGATTCCTACGTAAGAGCACCAAAATGTACTTATAATAAGGTTGTTAAAAAGATAAAATTAAACTAGATAACATATGGAGAAGGAAATGGCAACCCACTCCGGTGTTCTTGCCTGGAGAATCCCAAGGACGGGGGAGCCTGGTGGGCTGCGGTCTATGGGATCGCACAGAGTTGGACACGACTGAAGCGACTTAGCAGCAGCAGCAGCAGCTAACAGATGTCAATGTAACACACAGATCTAGTTCTAGGCACACTGTGATAGCTGTAAAGTCAAGTCTATTTACTGTGTGCCAGTAAACTAAGTGATTTAACAGATCAACACGTCCTGTCATCACAGCAGTCCTATGAAGTAGATTCTGTCATTATCCCAATTTACATGTGAGGAAATGGAAGTACAGAGAGGTTAAGCATCTTGGTCAAGGTCATAGAGCCAAGGTCAGGGTCATAGACTTAGAAAATCTCCAACAGTAAATTCTCCTTAGGAAATGCTGAATACGTGGTAACTATGGATATTACTGGTTGTATCTCAATACTCTTTATAACCTATTTTCAGCACTGTTGGTGGGTGAATATCTTGGCAGGTGCCAGCCTTCTATGTTAGACATATGTTTTTCAGAGTCACATGATCACTGTGGGGAGCTTAACAAATTTCAAGCCTGTGGCTTATTATTTCATCTCTGGGAAGTAGAACAACAAAATTGTGAGTGCTTTTTTTATCAACAATGGGCTTGTTATTATAAAGAATATTGAGTCATATCAGGATTGCAACCCCAAAGTAGCAAACAGCTTTACTTTCCATCTATTTTCTCATTTTTCTTCTTTTGCTTAATAATTTTTATGTCATTAGAATAAATTCATTTCAGCACTCCTCAAAAATCCTTCTCAAACAAAGTAAAGCATTATTTAATTTGCACCTAAATGTTTAAAATATTGTTTATTTATGAACTTTAACTTAGTAAATAACAGATGCAAATATAAACAGTTGGTAAAATAGACTTTGCATTAAAAACCCCTGGTTATAATGAGTTTATGGTATTTCTATTTCTGACCCTATTATGCTTGTACTTTCCTTAATCGACTTAAAATGAAGTAGGAAGCCCAGTTCACAGTAAATAACCCAAATTATGACAGGATCTAATACTTAGGGCACAAGGATGCTGCACAATTAGCCAAACTCAAAGTTTGTTCAGGGCTAGGATGAAAGCCCAATGAATAGCCTAAAGGTTAGTTTTCATTCCCACCCTTTCCCTAAACTCCAGGATTTCATTAATGCCACCTCTATAAGACTCAGTCTATCTAGATAATAGTTAGGGCCATTACAGAAAGAAAAACTCTTTGTCATTAAGCTATTCAATTTCCTAAAATGCCTATTTCATTTTGCAAAATACTGATGACAAATTCTAAAGACTTTTTCATTTAACTACCATCTATTGAACACTTAACTAAAACTGGACACAACATTAGGTATGTGATACACACAGCATAGGTCCTTGGAATTGAGAACTTAGAGTTGAGGAGAAGAGCTCTATGAAACAGAGCAACTGCAAAATAATACAGAATGTGCTCAAAGTATGGCACATAGGGTCTGCAAAGAGGAGGTCTGCCGTGGGAGGCCTAGATTTCTGGCAGTGACAAGGACAGAGATAAAGTGTGCGGTGAAAAATTAATCCTGAATACAATAGGGGCTCAACAAAAATTCCTTGAGTGAAGGAGTCAACAAGGGTCTTAAAATTCACAAGCTAAGGGTTTGTGATTGTATCTATTTAATCACTTTTTTGTTGTTCATTCGCTCCGTAGTTTCCAACTCTTTGTGACCCCATGGACTGCAGCACGGCAGACTTCCTGTCCTTCACTGTCTCCTGGAATTTGCTCAGACTCATGTCCATTGAGTCAACAATGCCATCCAACCATCTCATTCTGTGTTATCCCCTTTTTGCCCTGCCCTCAGTCTTTCCCAACGTCAGGGTCTTTTCCAATGAGTTGGCTCTCCACATCAGGTGGCCAAAGTATTAGAGTTTCAGCATCAGTCCTTCCAATAAATATTCAGGCAATGGACATGAGTTTGAGTAAACTCCGAGAGTTGGTGATGGACAGGGAGGTGTGGCACGTTGCATTCCTTGGGGTTGCAAAGAGTTGGACACAACTGAGCAACTGAACTGAACTGATTCTCTTTAGGATTGACTGGTTTGATCCTCTTGCTGTCCAAGGAACTTTCAAGAGTCTTCTCCAACACCACCGTTCAAAAGCATCAATTTTTTGGCACTCAGCCTTCTTTACGGTCCAAATCTCACATCTGTAAATGACTACTGGAAAAACCATAGCTTTGACTATACGGACCTTTGTTGGCAAAATGAGGCAAAGTGATCTCTGCTTTTTAATATGCTGTCTAGGTTTGTCATAGCTTTTCTTCCAAGGAGCAAGTGTCCTTTAATTTCATGGCTGCAGTCACTGTCCATGGTGATTTTGGAGACTGAGAAAATAGAATCTGCCACTGTTTCCATTTTTCTCCATCTATTTGCCACAAAGTGATGGGACTGGATGCCATGATCATCATTCTTTCAATATTGAGTTTTAAGTCATCTTTTTCACTTTCCTCTTTCATCCTCATTGAGAGGTTCTTTAGTGTCTCTTTGCTTTCTGCCATTAGAAAGTATCATCTGCATATCTGAGTTTATCGATATTTCTCTCTGCAATCTTGATTCCAGCTTGTGATTCATCCAGCCCAGCATTTCACATGATGTTCTCTGCATAGGCATTAAATAATCAGGGTGACAGTATACAGCCTTGACGTACTTCTTTCCCAATTTTGAGCCAGTCTGTTGTTCCATGTCCAGTTGTTTTACCTCCTGACCTGCATACAGGTTTTTTAGGAGGCAGGTAAGATGGTATGGTATTCCCATCTCTTTAAGAGCTTTGCATGTAGGAATTATACAGTCTATATTCATTGAATGAATGGTCTCTGAAGGAATTGGTGACAAGAAGGGAAACTAGATTTTACATAGGTGCTTGCTAAGTATTACTAAGTAATATGATGGCAGGTGGCACAGGTAATACAGGGAAAAGTACACAGACTTTGAAATCAGAGATACCTGAATTCAAATTTTGATCTTGACTCCTACTAGCTACCTAAGCATTTTATGAATATTGCTTTCCCTGTTTGAATCTCAATTTTCCCAAATACCCACCTCTCATTGGTCAAAATTAAGGGTATATCATATAAAATATTTAGTATAATACACACATAGAGCAACTGACTCCCCCCACACACTCACACACATCACACACAGGTCTAATCATAAGTTTCCAGAAACTTCCTTTTTTTTACACAATATTCCTAAACAACACATGAGACAATCTTGTAAGTAGCTTTTCCTTTACCAACCAGGAAACCTGGAAAACTCCAGCAGAACTTCATCAACTCTTTGGGAATTATGAAGGATTCCTTTTAATGAGATTTTCACATTTTTTCATATCAAAAAGATCTTTTTTTCAGTCATTATCATGTTAGTCTGAGAGAACCAAAATCAAAAAAGAAAGAAGGAAAGAATACACAAAGAGAGACCAAGTTTGCTAATAATCTCGTTAGGTCCATTTCCTTGAAATCTTTATATCCAGCTTGTGCTTATTTTCCCATCAGTGGCATCAAGGACCAGTTCCTGGACTGTATGGAATATTTCAAGAAGACATGCCATTCTGACCTCTGAATGCCAGGCTGACTTTTACAGTTCATAGGCTAGCTCGAGGGAAAGCAGCCTTTGTTCCCCTCAGCTAGGGGGAACTTTTTGAGAAGCGCTTATTGGAGACTGTGCATACGTTGTCATTTCTGCCCACCCACTGCCCGCCCAAGACAAGGTAGCTCCTCATGGTCTCTTCTGACTCACATGAGCTGTGCTTAAGGTTTAGTTTATTTCTTTAAAAAGTCCAGATCCCCTCATAATGACTTTTCAGGGGGTCGTCCACATCTCTTAACTGTCAAAGGAGTACCATGCCAAGATCAAAGCAGCTGTGAAGATGGAAGAGAAATATTAGGATAGCCAAAATTAAAAATAAAAAAAAAGAAAGAAAGAGGAAAGAAAAGGAACAAAGGACGGAGGAGTGGAGAGTGAAATGGGATTATGGTGTTGCTTTTAGGCCTCCCCTCCTGCCTGTCTGTGTCTATTAAATCTTCACAGACCTGAATCTTATATACCTAAGATCTATGAGCAACGCAGGCTCCAGAGCATGCTACACTCATATTCTCAAAGAGAGGCCAGTAAACTTTCAGGGTTTACTTTCAGGGGCTCAGCCACAACCACCACCTCTGGGCTCTGAATACACATTTCACACTGGGCTCTGTTTGGCCACTGCCTGGCTGTGCTGGTAGCTCAGTGGGGAATGCCATGTCTGTTCTCCAAAGGATTCAACAAATTAACTCAGAACCAAGTTGCTTGGACGTGACATAGATTCACACACACTGTGTCATGCCAACGAAAAGTTTGTCAGCTTGCTGTTTTCACAGATATGAAAAGAAAATTCTCAGGAACCACCAGATGGATGGAAGTACAACTGTGTTTAGAAAAGCAGGCAGGAGCGGGAACAGGGCAGCACCATAGGCCAAGATGAAAATCCCCAGAAATACCTCCAGCGACCGGATCATGAAAGCAGAAATTCGCGATGAAAAAAAAAAATCAGAAAGATTATTTTATTTAAGTCCTAGCAGATTAGTGTAATATCTATACACATACAGAGGTAGTTGCTGTGATTTAAAACCAAACAGTGAAAAAGAAGTGATTGAACAGCTTGCATGCCTCTGGGGTTTCTGTCTAGTATTTTATATACACAATTTCATTTTAATTCATAAATCTTTCAGCAAAATACATGTAAACTCAGAAAGATAATGGGGGAAACTGAAGCTCAAAAAGAAGTTAAAATAGTTACATAAGAAAAGTCACCAATTGTATGATTCAATTTATACGAAATATCCAGAATTAGGTAAATCCATAGAGATGGGAGGCAGATTAGTGGTTCCCAGGGGCTGGGAGGAAGGAGAAATAGGACTAATGGCTTAAGGGGTATAGGTTTATTTTGGGAGTGGTGAGATGTTTTAAAACTAGATAGAGGTAAATGGTTGCACAACGTTGTGAAAATACTAAATGCCCTTGAGCTGTATACTTTATTACAGTAAATTTTATGGTCTGTTAACTTTGCACCAATGGAGGGAAAATATTGAATAAATTTTGTCTAGGGTTATACCATTACTAACTAGTACAGCATGGATTAGTAATCAGGTTTGGCTACATCACCAAAAAAGCAAGACGGTTCCAGAAAAACATCTATTTCTGCTTTATTGACTGTGCCAAAGCCTTTGACTGTGTGGATCACAATCAACTGTGGAAAATTCTGAAAGAGATGGGAATACCAGACCACCTGACCTGCCTCTTAGAAACCTATATGCAGGTCAGGAAGCAACAGTTAGAACTGAACAACAGACTGCTTCCAAACAGGAAAAGGAGTATGTCAAGGCTGTATATTGTCACCATGCTTATTTAACTTCTATGCAGAGTACATCATGAGAAACACTGGGCTGGAAGAAGCACAAGCTGGAATAAAGATTGCCGGGAGAAACATCAACAACCTCAGATATTCAGATGACACCACCCTAATGGCAGAAAGTGAAGAGGAACTAAAAAGCCTCTTGATGAAAGTGAAAGAAAAGTGTGAAAAAGTTGGCTTAAAGCTCAACATTCAGGAAACGAAGATCGTGGCATCTGGTCCCACCACTTCATGGGAAATAGATAGGGAAACAGTGGAAGCAGTGGCTGACTTATTTTTTGGGCTCCAAAATCACTACAGATGGTGACTGCAACCATGAAATTAAAAGACGCTTGCTCCTTGGAAAAAAAGTTATGACTAACCTAGACAGCATAGTAAAAAGCAGAGACATTACTTTGCCGACTAAGGTCCATCTAGTCAAGGCTATGGTTTTTCTAGTAATCATGTATGGATGTGAGAGTTGGACTATAAAGAAAGCTGAGTGCAGAAGAATTGATACTTTTGAACAGTGGTGTTGGAGAAGACTCTTGAGAGTCCCTTGAACTGCAAGGAGATCCAACCAGTCCATCCTAAAGGAAATCAGTCCTGGGTGTTCATTGGAAGGACTGATGTTGAAGCTAAAACTCCCAATATTTTGGCCACCTGATGCAAAGAGCTGATTCATTTGAAAATATCCTGATGTTAGGAAAGATTGAAGGCAGGAGGAAAAGGGGGTAACACAGGATGAGATGGTTGGGTGGCATCACCGACTCAATGGACATGAGTTTGGGTAAACTCCGGGAGTTGGTGATGGACAGGGAGGCCTGGCGTGCTGCTATTCGTGGGGTCTCAAAGAGTCAGACACGACTGAGCGACTGAACTGAACTGAACTGAAAGGCCAGGAATGGTTTTCCATGAAGTAAGGATGGTGATAAGTTATAGATGACCTGACTAGACATTATCAGTGGCATTGGATTATTCTTGCGGACATGGTGTGGTCACAGTTACTCTGCATAAATAAAAATTTAATTTATGACAATAAACCTTTACATGAAAAAGCAGTATGTTTTTGTTTGACTTAATTTGAAGCATACTAAAATTGTTCTCTATTTCTACAAGGAGTGGATAGCAAGAATGTTCAAGGGGCTCAGCCTATTTTTTAAGCTGTCATTAGAAATGATTAATATTTAAGAGAAATCAATAAAAATTGAATTTGAAAAAAAATCAATATTTAAGCAAAAGCATTACAAATCACATGACTAGCATTGACACCCTTCATATATTAAAAAGGTTTGTTTTCCTGTGGCATGTGGATAATGCTACAGCTGTATGAAGCAAAATTTCAAAGCGGTGATGTATTGGTTTGAGCCATAGGGGTAAATCATTTTGAAAATCAACCTCAGTCCTTTAAGACAAAGAAAAACATTGGAGTAAATGCCAGCAAATATTAAATCTCACTGTCAAATATATATTAATGTAAGTACATATGGATTTGTATACATATCTATTTCCAGCAATCTTTCTTCCACCCCTTCTTGCTTGAACAGTAGCTATGTCAAAAAAGCAGACATGGCTATTTAAAATGGTAAACATAGTTGAGTTTCAGTTGAGTTGTGACAGATCAAAAGAATAACAATATCCTTAAATTCAGAAACCATGCCACAATCCCAATCCCACAGGATTTCCCAAATAAACAAATTGTCTTGTATATCCCCAAAGCACTGTATGATTTTCTATCCTAGTGACCTAGACCAGACCATGAATGTGCTTCGCTATCTCTTTTTGTCCCTTCAAGCATTGTTATTCCCGAACTGAACATTTCTCTGTTCCTACTTGACTTTTCAAGAGCAGCCTGTGTGTGTATTCAGTCACGTCAGTCATGTCTGACTCTGCGATCCCATGGACCATATCCTGTCAGGCTTCTCCACCCATGAGATTCTCCAGGCAAGAATACTGGGATGGGTTGCCATGTCTTCCTCCAGGGGATCTTTCCAACCCAGGGATCAAACTCTCATCTGCCTGCTTCTCCTGCACTGCAAGTGGATTCTTTACCAATGGAGCCACCTAGGAAGTCCCAAGAACAGCCTCAGTTCAGTTCAGTCGCTCAGTCGTGTCCGACTCTTTGCGACCCCATGAATCGCAGTACGCCAGGCCTCCCTGTCCATCACCAACTCCCGGAGTTCACTCAGACTCACGTCCATTGAGTCGGTGATGCCATCCAGCCATCTCATCCTCGGTCGTCCCCTTCTCCTCCTGCCCCTAATCCCTCCCAGCATCAGGGTCTTTTCCAATGAGTCAACTCTTCGCATAAGCAGCCTAGTCTCATTCAAAGAGTGATGCTCCCCTAGCCATGTCCCACTGTGCTACATGTGTCCAAGAAAAGCAACAGAAGAGAACATTTGCCTAAACTTTCATCTATTTTAAATGCTTTACTAAAAGGCCCATTTAAAGATTACTCATATCCTTTTGGGCTTCCCCGGTGGCCCAGCTGGGAAAGAATCCACCTGCAATACAGGAGAGCTGGCACACATAGCTAGCTCTGTCCACTGTGCTAGCTAGGTGTGTCCCATGAAAAACAACAAAAGAGTATCTTTGCCTAAACTTTCATCTATTTTAATTCTTTTACTGAAAGCCCATGTAAAATTACTCATCCTTTCACTCAGATACTATTCGAACCTTATAGCATTCCATATTTGCCCACGTTCACTCTGCTTTAGCCAAAATCCCTTGACTTACAAAGAAACAGTCCTCTGCAGCTTGCTCAAAGGCTGACATCTACCTTCTCTGTGACACATGGTCCTAGCTCAAAGGTCTACTGAGAGGATTAGAAACCCAGATTCCTCAAGCATTAGTAATACACAGGTTTTACCATTCCTGATGGATATTTCTACTAGTTAAATGTTATCTCTGTGTATATTTCTGTGTATACATAGCATACAAATGTGCTATGCCAAGTCATGCTAAGTTGCTTCAGTCATGTCTGACTCTTTGCGACCCTATGGACTCTAGCCCACCAGGCTCCTCTGTCCATGGGATTCTCTAGGCAAGGATACTGGAGTGGGTTGCCGTGCCCTCCTCCAGGGGATCTTCCTGACTCAGGATCTGAACACGCGTCTCTTATATCTCCTGCATTGGCAGGTGGGTTCTTTACCACTAGTGCCACCTGAGAAGCCCCTAGCACAAGTGCGCTAGGCCATGATCAAAGTAGAAATATACACTTAATTTAAATAAAATAAAAAGTTAATTTTAATATGATAGAGATTTTACTCTAATTGAATAGGTATGCAGGAAGAAAAAACAGGATATGAGCACATTTTAGCATTACAAATAAAGTTATCATTGTTTAATGTTCCTTTAAGATGCGTTCTAGAAAGGGGATTAACATTTGCTAACTTTTATTTAGCTTCCAGACAAATAAACCCTAAATATCACACATAGATGGGTTAAACTAATTCCTTTTAGTCAGAAATTAATCTTGGAACCAAATGGCTCATTGAATAGACTAGTTTTCAAAGAATTTGTATAATCTGCTTAATGTATACTGCAACAAAATGTAAAACTGGCTGAATCCTTTGTCAGTAATAACATAATCAATGTCTATCTACTGAAATATCATTGAATCAACCCTGCTTAGAATCTGCCTTCCAAGCAAAAGACATGGATTCATCCCTGGGTCAGGGAGACCCCCTGGAGAAGGAAATGGCAACCCACTCCAATATTCTTGCCTGAAAAATCCCATGGACAGATAGCCTGGGGGGCTACAGTCTATGGGGTTGCAGAATTGGATATGACTTAACAACTAAACAACAACAGTTTACTGGAAAAAGGTGTGAATTAGGATTCTTAGCCTTAAAACAAAAGCCACCATCTCTGAGCATTCAATTCAGGAAGACTGAATGTGAAACTGTGGGAGGCCAAGGACACTATCCAGCCAGCAAAATCAGACAGATCAAATATTTCTTTTGGGTAAGTTTCTTTTCAGTTCATCTCAGAATTAAAAAAAATTATTTCTATAATGTTCTAGTTCCATGCACGCTGTTACCACTATGTGAATTCACTCATTAAAACATTAGTTAATTCATGCGATCATTAAACGTATTCAGGGCCTACTATGTGTCCTAATTAAGAAGACACATATTTATATTTAAACAGGTAACTATTAATAGAATACAATAAGTAAAATAACAGAAAAATCACAAGATATTTTAGGAACATAGGGAAGAGGTTTTTAATTCCCTGAATGGAGATGCCAGAGAAGTCTTAAAGGGGAGACAGCCGATAATAGTTTTAAAGTGAAAGAAAGTGGAAATCACTCAGTTGTGTCTGAATCTTTGTGACCCCATGGACGGAATTCTCCAGGCCAGAATACTGAAGTGGGTAGCTCCAGGGGAGCTTCCCTTCTCCAAGGGATCTTCCCAACCCAGGAATCAAACCAGGGTCTCCTGCATTGCAGGCAGATTACCAATTGAGCTATCAGTGGGTTTTAAAGGCTGGCACTGAAGAAGGAGCAGATAAAGCATTACAGAAGCATAGATGTGACAGTCCGCCAACTGTGTATGCTCGAGCAGTTCTGTGTCATGTCAGAACACCAGTTTCAAGGCAAAGAGCGCCATCAGATGACGCTGGAGGGATAAACCAGGACCAGAGCACCAGGGACTTCTTGGTTACCCTAATGAACTTGGATTATATCCTGTCAGTGATGTGAAGTCATTGACAGGATTTCATTAAAGGAGCATCAGAGTCAGATTTAATGTTGATTATCCCCTCTGGTGCCTGTGCAGAGGAATGAGATTCGAAGCAGAGAAAACTAGAGTGGGCAAGTGATGCAAAAGATGTGAGAGTAGCCCAAGGAGAAATTTAGGAGGAGTCAGAAACCAGACAGAGGCAATAGGGTAAAAGAACATGGGGTATATTGAACAAATATTTAAATCTTAAAGTTTGCAAGACTTAGTGGTTAATGAAAAATGGAAGTTGGGTTTGGAAGGTGAAGAAAAGAGCAGAGTCAAGAAGGACAGGTTTCTCCACTGAGCTAGGCTCAGTTCAGTCGCTCAGTAGTGTCTGATTCTTTGTGACCCCATGGACTGCAGCACACCAGGCCTCCCTGTCCATCACCAACTCCCAGAGTCTACTCAAACTCATGTCCATCGAGTGGGTGATGCCATCCAACCATCTCATCCTTTGTTGTCTCCTTCTCCTCCCGCCTTCAATTTTTCCCAGCATCAGGATCTTTTCAAATGAGTCAGTTCTTCACATCAGGTGGCCAAAGTATCAGAGTTTCAGCTTCAACATCAGTCCTTCCAATTAATACTGAGGACTGATTTCCTTTAGGATGCACTGGTTGGATCTCCTTGCTGTCCAAGGGAGTCTCAAGAGTATTCTCCAACACCACAGTTCAAAAGCATCAATTCTTCAATGCTCAGCTTTCTTTACAGTCCAACTCTCACATCCATATGTGACTACTGGAAAAACAAGAGCCTTGACTAGACAGACCTTTGTTAGCAAAGGAATGTCTCTGCTTTTTAATATGCTGTCTAGGATGGTCATAGCGTTTCTTCCAAGGAGGAAGTGGCTTTTAATTTCATGGCTGCAGTCACCATCTTCAGTGATTTTGGAGCCAAAAAATAAAATCTGTCACTGTTTCCCCATCTACTTACCATGAAGTGATGGGCCCAGATGCCATGATCTTAGTTTTCTGAATGTTGAGCCTTAAGCCAACTTTTTCACTCTCCTCTTTCACTTTCATCAAGAGGCTCTTTAGTTATTCTTCACCATCTGCCATATGCAGAGGGTGCCATCTGCATATCTGCGGTTATTGATGTTTCTCCTGGCAATCTTGATTCCAGCTTGTGCTTCATTAAGCCCAGCATTTCTCATGATGTATTCTTCATATAAGTTAAATAAGCAGGGTGACAATATACAGCCTTGACGTACTCCTTTCCTGATTTGGAACCAGTCTGTTGTTCCATGCTCAGTTCTAGCTGTTGCTTCTTGACTGGCATACAGATTTCTCAGGAGATAGGTCAGGTGGTCCGGTATTCCCATCTCTTTCAGAAGTTTCCACAGTTGTCATACACACAGTCAAAGGCTTTGGTATAGTCAATAAAACAGAAGTAGATGTTTTTCTGGAACTCTCTTGCTTTTTTGATGATCCAGCAGATGTTGGCAATTTGATCTCTGGTTCCTCTGCCTTTTCTAAATCGGGCTTGAACATCTGGAAGTTCATGGTTCATGTACTATTGAAGTCTGGCTTGGAGAATTTTGAGCATTACTTTACTACCCTATGAGATAAGTGCAATTGTGTGGTAGTTTGAGCATTCTTTGCCATTGCCTTTCTTTGAGATTAGAATGAAAACTGACCTTTTCCAGTCCTGTGGCCACTGTTGAGTTTTCCAAATTTGCTGGCATATTGAGTGCAGCACTTTCACAGCATCATCTTTCAGGATTTGAGCTATTGCTCAACTGGAATTCTATCACTTCCACTAGCTTTGTTCACAGTGATGCTTCCTAAGGCCCACTTGACTTCACATTGGAATGTGGCTCTAGGTGAGTGATCACACATCGCGATTATCTGGGTTGTGAAGATCTTTTTTGTACAGTTCTTCTGTGTATTCTTGCCACCTTTTCTTAATATCTTCTGCTTCTGTTAGGTCCATACCATTTCTGTCCTTTATTGTGCCCATCTTTGCATGAAAATTTCCCTTGGTATCTCTAATTTTCTTGAAGAGATCTCCAGTCTTTCCCATTCTGTTGTTTTCCTCTATTTCTTTGCATTGATCACTGAGGANATATCTTCTGCTTCTGTTAGGTCCATACCATTTCTGTCCTTTATTGTGCCCATCTTTGCATGAAAATTTCCCTTGGTATCTCTAATTTTCTTGAAGAGATCTCCAGTCTTTCCCATTCTGTTGTTTTCCTCTATTTCTTTGCATTGATCACTGAGGAAGGCTTTCTTATCTCTCCTTATTATTTTTTGGAACTCTGCATTCAAATGGGTATATCTTTCCTTTTCTTCTTTGCCTTTCACTTCCCTTCTTTTCATAGTTCTTTGTGAGATGTCCTCAGACAACCATTTTGTCTTTTTGCATTTCTTTTTCTTGGGGATAGTCTTGATCACTGTCTCTTGTACAGTGTCATGAACATCATAGCTCATCAGGCACTCTATCAGATCTAGTCCCTTAAATCTATTTGTCACTTCCACTGTATAATTGTAAGGGATTTGATTTAGGTCATACCTGAATGGTCTGGTGGTTTTCCCTCCTTCAACTTAAGTCGAATTTGGCAATAAAGAGTCCATGATCTAAGCCACAGTTAGCTCCTGGTCTTGTTTTTGCTGATGGTATAGAGCTTCTCCATCTTTGGCTGCAAAGAATATAATCAATCTGATTTTAGTGTTGACCATCTGGTGATGTCCATGTGTACAGTCTTCTCTTATGTTGTTGGAAGAGGTTGTTTGCTATTACCAGTGCGTTCTCTTGGCAAAACTCTATTAGCTTTTGACTTTCTTCGTTTTGTACTCCAAGGCCAAATTTGCCTGTTACTCCAGGCATCTCTTGACTTCCTACTTTTGCATTCCAGTTCCCTATAATGAAAAGGACATGTTTTTTGGGTGTTAGTTGTAGAAGGTCTTGTAGGTCTTCATAGAACCATTCTACTTCAGCTTCTTCAGCACTGCTAGTTGGGGCATAGACTAGGATTGCTGTGATGTTGAATGGTTTGCCTTGGAAACCAACAGAGATCACTGTGACATTTTTGAGATTGCATCCAAGTACCGCATTTTGGACCCTTTTGTTGACTATGATATCTACTCTATTTTTTCCTAAGGGATTCCTGCCCACAGTAATAGATATAATAGACATCTCAGTTAAATTCACCCATTCCAGTCCATTTTAGTTCACTGACTCCTAAAATGTCAATGTTCAGTCTTGTCATCTCCTGTTTGACCACTTCCATTTTGCCTTGATTCATGGACCAGGTTCATATACAATATTGCTCTTTACAGCATCGAACTTTACTTCCATCACCAGTCACATCCGCAACTGGGTGTGCTTTGGCTCCATCCCTTCATTCTTTCTGGAGTTATTTCTCCACTGATCTCCAGTAGCATATTGGGCACCTACCGATCTGGGGAGTTCATCTTTCAGTGTCCTATCTTTTTGCCATTTCATACTGTTCATAGGGTTCTCAAGGCAAGAATACTGGAATGGTTTGCCATTCCCTTCTCCAGTGGACCACGTTTTGTCAGAACTCTCCACTATGACCCATTTGTCTTGGCCCTGCAGAGCATGGCTCATAGTTCATTGAGTTAGGCAAGGCTGTGCTCCATGTGATCAGATTGGTCAGTTTTCTGTGATTGTGGTTTTCATCCTGTCTTCCCTCTGATGGAGAAGGATAAGAGGCTTATGCAAGCTTCCTGATGGGAGAGACTGACTGAGGGGGAAACTGGGTCTCCTTCTGATGGGTGGGGCCATGTTCAGTAAATCTTTAATCCAATTTTCTTTTGAAGATAGAGCTGTGTTCCCTCCTTGTTATTTGGCCTGAGGCCAAACTATGGTGGAGGTGATGAAAATAATGGCAACCTCCTTCAAAAGGTCCCATGCACACACTGCCGCATTCAGTGCCCTCAACCCTGCAGCAGGCCACCTCGGACCTACGGCTCCACTGAGACTCTTGGACACTCACAGGCAAGTCTGAGTCAGTCTCTTGTGGGGTCACTGCTCCTTTCTCCTGGGTCCTGGTATGTACAAGGCTCTGTTTGTGCTCTCCAAGAGTCTGTTTCCCCAGTCCTGTGAAAGCTCTGGTTGCTCTATGGTGGGGTTAATGGTGACCTCCTCCAAGAGGACTTATGCCATATCCAGGTCTGCTGCACCCAGAGCCCATGCCACTGCAACAGTCCACTGCTGACCGGTACCTCCTCAGGAGACAGTCAAACACAGTTCTGTCTCAGTCTCTGTGAGGTCTCTTGGTCCTGGCGGACATGAGGTACGTTTGAGCCCTCTGAGCATCTCTGGTAGGTATGGGGTTTGAGTCTAAGCATGATTTTGTCCCTCCTACTGTCTTGTTGGGGCTTCTCCTTTGCCCTTGGATGTGGGCTATCTCCTCCCAGTCACTCCAGCGCTGCACAGCTGCTGCTCCAGTGCTGCATAGCTGTCACTCCAGCATCATCACTCCACTGAACTCAGAATCATGTTTTTCTTTTCTTATTGAGGTCACCTGAGTGATAAAGACCAATCTCCATCTCTTTATCAGATGGCCAGCAAGGACAGCTCTCTAATCTGTGGATTAGTCTGGTTGTTGCTACATTTTGAGTTGGGTGAACATTTTTTTCTCTGATGACAGGGACGGGGAGCAGTTCCTCTGGAACTTGAAAGCAGAGATAGTACAGAAACATATGTTTGTGGCCTTTACTGAAAAGATTTCTACTACAGAGAGAACATTTGAAACATTTGATGTAAATTTCTTGACCAGGACGAGTTTCGTATGCAAATATGCATAAAACACATGGTGATGAGGCAAGCTTCATAACCTTTAGCACAGGAAGAGTTTTTTTATTTTACATTGGATTCCCTGGTGGCTCAGTGGTAAAGAATCCGTCTGCCAATTGAGGAAATGCAGGAGATGTAGTTTCAACCCCTGGGTGGGAAAGATCCTTTGGAAAAGGACATGACAACTCATTCCAGTATTCTTGCCTGGAAAATTCCATGGACAGAGGAGCCTAGCTGGGGATCCATGGGGTTGCAGAGAATGGGACAAAACTTAGTGACTAAACAATAGAAACAAAGTATAAATTATGGCAGTAAAGTGGGATATTGTTTTAAATGAGTTAGACACCATACCACACTCTTTCCATGAAAGTCCCTTGTTTTCAAACCAAAAGAGGATAATCTCTGGTTTTTAGCACTTTTTTAAGAGAGTTAATCCTTCCCAATACCAAGACAATTTTTACTTTAGTAGAGAGTAGCTTCAAATTTTTGAAAGTTAACTTCCTGGAGGGCATTATGGAAAAATAAGACACTATCCATCAAACTCTTCCTTAGAGTTTATGCCAATAAATATTTACATTTAAAAAATGACAGGTTTCTAACTGGAGTTCCTGCATATGCCGCTCAAATAGAGAAACAGAATTCACAATGAAACATGGGTTCAGGGAGAAGGTGCGCTTTTCAATTAGTTTGAATTTCAAACAATACGAATTACATATAGAGTATCTCATACTGGAAAGATATCAAAGAATCTTACATGGTGACTACTGGAACTTGGAATAGAAAGTCTGGGTTAAAGATAAAACTGTAGAAATAATAAACATTATAACAGCAGGTTTGGGCTTCCCTGGTGGCTCAACAGTAAAGAATCCACCTGCAATGTGGGTGACCTGGGTTCAACCTCTGGGTTGGGAAGATCACCTGGAGGAGGGGATGTAACCCATTCCAGTATTCTTGCCTGGAGAATCCCCATGGACAGAGGAGCCTGGTCAGCTACAGTCCATGGGTTCGCAAAGAGTTGGACATAACTGAGCGACTTAAGAACAGCACATAGAAGTAGTTTAGGACTTCCTGGTGGTAGAGTGGATAAGAATCCATCTGCCAGTACAGGGGACACAGGTTCAATCCCTAGTCTGGGAAGATTCCACACGCCATGGGCAATTAAAACCTGCGAGCCGAAGGAACCGAGGGCTGTGTACCTAGGGCCTGTGGTCCACAACAAGAGCAGCCGTTGCGGTGGGAACCCTGTGCACTGCCATGAGAAGTGAGCCCTGCTCACATCAACTTGTAGAAAGCCCATGTGCAACAGCAGAGACCCAGTGCAACAACTAGGGCCAATTAATTCACTCAACCAACTAATCCACTAGGGCCAATCCTCTACCCCACTGTAACAGTGAAAATACAGTTTTGAGACACAGCCATCAGAAACTGTTATTTTATGTGACCTTTCAGAAAACTTCTTGGGTTCTGGAAGACATCAAGGACATCTCCCTTTCTTTTCCCTTCTGATAAGAATATTTTAGTGAGTGCTTTTCAAATTGTGTATCATGATTTGTTAGTGTAAACTTAGTTGATTTTTTACATATTTATTTTGAACCAGTAAGAGAGAACAAAATAGACTGGAATAGAAGAGACTAGAAAAGAGCATGGTATTTGTGTGTGTGTAGATAAAATTAAACAAAATGAAAGACTACTTCATCTTACTTGTATGAAATTCTAATTATTATAAAATATATTTTCTCTTTTCTCTCTTTCAATTATAGTCCATTCTATTTGCATGTGTGTCTGTGTGTGAATTATTGGCTTGCACTGTGTGGGTTGCAGTCAAAAACATTTGAAACCCTTAATCCAGACTGAGAAAAATTAAAAGTGGTCTCTTTAGACAAGAGAAAAAAAGAGAAAACAGAGTACTCTAAAAATAAAAAAGTTAAAAGCTAATTTAACAGTTGACTCACATTTGTATTTAGGGAAATGGCTAGAATTAAGACAGAGGCAAACAAGTCATGAATTCCCAGGAGGTGCAGTCAGGAGACACAGGAGACACGGGTTCGATCACTGGGTCAGGAAGATCCCCTGGAGGAGACAACAGCAGCCTACTCCAGTATTATTGCTTAGGAAATTCCATGGATAGAGGAGCCTGGTGGGCTACAGTTCATGAGGTCACAAAGAGTCAGACACAACTGAGCACACACGCATCATCAAACAAGCCATGGGTTAAGGGAAGAACCAGGAACTACATAAAGGTAAAATAAAGAATGATATGCCAATGTACATAGAACTTGGCTTGAAAAAAGTTTGTTTCCATAAAAAGGTATTCTAAGAGAGGGAAAATGTGTTAAAGATGAAAGAAGAGAAGTACATCCAAAAATATATCGGTGAAGCTAAAAGTGTCCACCAAGCAGTTTGAGAAGTAATAGAGAGGTACAAGGAGAGTCATAAGGGTGGATTGTCATTAGAGACAAGAATGGCAAACAGTTTTAACATTCCCCCAAATTCTACAAAATTCCCACCCCCAAAACCTCTTAGGAGAGGATGCCACAGAACTTCAAGAAAATGTCTATTTGCATTCCTCTTCCCTTGTAAAGCCTCTCTTTGATCTGCATTTTATACTTTACATTGAGGTAAATTAAAATTAATTTTAAAATTCAAACTTTGTGATTCTGGGGACAAACAAACATTATAAAACCAAGATGAAGAACCATGTATAAGGTATGGGTTATCTTATGAACATTAAGGACTTGAAAGCAATCATCTTTCTTGTTAAAACTTCTTATATCAGAGTATTTGATTCAGTGTTGGGTAACAGAAAAACCTCCTTCTCTCTCTCTCAATCAGGAAGTATGGGAGTAAACAATTCAGGGTCCATATCGTACTCCGCAGGCTTCCCTGGTAGCGCAATTGCAAATAATCTGCCTGCAATGCAGAAGACCTCTGTTCGATTCCTGGGTTGGGAAGATCCCCTGGAGGAGGGATAGACTACCCAGTCCAGTATTCTTGCCTGGAGAATCCCCATAGACAGAGGAGCCTGGCGGGCTACAGTCCATAGGGTCGCAAAGAGTCAGACATGACTGAGAGACTAAGCACAGTACAACGCATGGCACTCCACAGATTTTAACAATGACTGAAGTCCCCCTGGGTATTACTTCCAGGTCTTCCCCAAGGTCATCTCATGATCCAATAGGGTCCTAAGTACAACAATGGGAGACATAGGCACATCCCTTGCCTTTAAGGACACGTCTCAGAGGTTCCACGTATTGTTATTATTCAGTGTCTAAGTTATTTCCCACTCTTTGTGACCCCATGGACTCCAGCATTCTAGGCTTCCTTGTCCTTCACTATCTCCTGGAGTTTGTTCAAATGCATGTCTACTGATTGGTGATACAATCCAACCATCTAATTCTCTGTTGTTCTCTTATCCTCCTGCCCTCAATCTTTCCCAGCATCAAGATCTTTTCCAATATATTAATTTCCATGTATTAATTATACTTATAATCCATTGACTAATCCTTGTCACATAACTACCTACCTGGAAAAGAAGCTAAAATAATTTTTCTTTATTCTGGGCTGTTTTGTGCTAAGCTATAAATTCTATATACCTTAACACAGTCCGAAAGAATCTAAGACCATTATCATCCAAATAGAAATAGTCCTCTTTTCAGGATGATCTATCTTTTCAATTTTTCTGGGGTTGGGAGGTTTTCTAGGATATGACTTTCAGTACTAAAGATGAGACAGTCCTGGGTAAACCAGGGTTAGGTATCACTCTACCTTCGACCTAGTAAAAAAGATTATATACTTAGTTTCAACAATGCTACCAATCCTAAAACTATGTGCAGAATACATTTTTGAAATACTGCTTTCAAAGCCTGAAGTTGATTTATTGAAAATGTCCTCTGGGATGTTTTCTTCTTTATTTCATTTCTCAAATAGTTAAGACTCATTTGGAGATGCATCCAATAAAGTCAAGCAAAAAGAAATACTCTGACAGTAAATCCAATACAGAATGCTTGGGGCTGGTGCACTGGGATGACCCAGAGAAACGGTATGGGGAGGGAGGTGGGAGAGGGGTTCAGGATTGGGAACACATGTACACGTGTGGGGGATTCATGTTGATGTATGACAAAACCAATACAATATTGTAAAGTAAAAAATAAATAAATAAAATAAAATCTGAAAATAAAATAAAATTTAAAAAAGCTCAAAGTGAAAATGAAAATCACTCAGTCTTTGCAGCTCCATGGACTATACAGTCCATGGAATTCTCTAGGCCAGAATATTGGAGTGGGTAGCCTTTCCCTTTTCCAGGGAATCTTCCCAACCCAGGGATTGAACCCAGGTCTCCTGCATTCCAAGTGGATTCTTTACCACCTGAGCTGCAAGAGAAGCCCAAGAATACTGGAGTAGGTAGCCTATCCCTTCCCCAGCAGATCTTCCTGACCCAGGAATTGAACTGGGGTCTCCTGCATTGCAGGCAGATTCTTCACCAACTGAGCTATCAAGAAAGTTGTTCTTCAAACATCTACTAAAATGCTGAGTATTACAAAATAGTATCCTCCAGGATCTTATAATACAGTGGAATACACACAAAAAGTGCACACCACACAGTTACTGATAAGTTCCAAATAACAATATTCAGCCTCAGACATGTCCTTGAGAATTATAATTAACATCTCCACTGTTAACAAAGGCAGCAGGATGTTGCAGTGGAAACAGTGCTAGGATTGATGTCAAGAGACCTGTTTTACAAGTCAACTCTTTGGGTGATTATGTTCCCAATTCATTTAATCTCTCTGACACTTCAGTTGTTCACTAGTATTATACTATGTAGCCCAACTACCACGGGCACTGTTGTGAATGTTAAAATGAGTTGCTGGGCATACACACTGAGGAAACCAGAATTGAAAGAGACACGTGTACCCCAATGTTCATTGCAGCACTGTTTATAATACCCAGGACATGGAAGCAACCTAGATGTCCATCAGTAGATGAATGGATAAGAAAGCTGTGGTAATTATACACAGTTAAGTTCAGTTCAGTTGCTCAGTCATGTCCGACTCTTTGCGACCCCATGAATCACAGCACACCAGGCTTCCCTGTCCATCACCAACTCCCAGAGTTCACTCAGACTCACGTCCATTGAGTCTGTGATGCCATCCAGCCATCTCATCCTCGGTTGTCCCCTTCTCCTCCTGCCCCCAATCCCTCCCAGCATCAGGGTCTTTTCAAATGAGTCAACTCTTCGCATGAGGTGGCCAAAGTACTGGAGCTTCAGTTTGAGCATCATTCTTTCCAAAGAAATCCCAGGGTTGATCTCCTTCAGAATGGACTGGTTGGATCTCCTTGCAGTCCAAGGGACTCTCAAGAGTNGGCTACAAGCCTAGTTGGAGGTGGTGCCTTGGACCTGCCATCCCCCAGAGAGACCCGTCCCTCCCCATCTGCTAGGAAAGACCAGAAGTTACTAGAGGAACAAAGCTACTCACCATCACCTTCCTCCTCCTCCTCCTCTTCCTCCCCACCTTCCTCCTCTTCTTCGTCTACCTCGTTGTCGGCCTCCTGCTCCCCATTTTCCTCATTCTCCTCGACAGAAAGCACAGCAGCTTGTTGATGAGGACAGAACATCACTCTGCCCCCAACGTCACTTCTTCCAGACCCTGCCCTGGGCTTCTACAGACCATACCTCCGGAGAGATGCCCCCTGAAGTTCCAGAGATCCCAATACAGAACTGGCCAAGGCCTCGGTCCCCCCGCCCCACCCTTGATTAAGCCCAAAGCCTTAAGTAAGAACTCCAGGCCAGGAGCTGCTGGGGGTCATGACCACAACAGACACTCACAGCATTCCCATTCGCAGGTGCCTCTCTCCCATTCTCCGCCTCCTCCACAACTTCCTTCTTCTCCTTTAAGTCCTTCAAAAAGGAAAAGGAAACCAGTAAGTCTTCTGAGTAGCCTAGGGCTGGCAAAGGGGCCTGAATCTTGGACTCAGTGCCAATCCTGAGGTCCCAAGTTACAAGCTCGAAGTTGCAGGCGGGAGAGAGCAAAGAATACTGTGGCTGGGATCTCATCCTACTTCTCTATCCTTAAAAACACACACATTTTAAAAAACGGATCCAGGACAGCGGTTCCCACCGCACCTTTACTCATGCTTCTTAGGAAATAAGCCATGTGGCACCACAGACCGAAACCTGTCTGGCCGGGCAGACGAGCCCGGGAACACTTCACTCACACTCTCTCATCACAGAGTTGTTTCCAACCAGAGAGCTCCGCCTCTCACAAATCCTTCTTGGAAGACAGCAGGTATGTGCCATAAATAAATAAGGCAAAGGGGGAGGGCCCTGACACTGCGGGAGGATTCCCGTGGGTGGACTAGCCTGGGAAGGGAAGGGAGGGAACTAACTGGCAAAACTGGGGAAGCCGCTTCTCCAGCCAGAGGCCCCGCAGCCGAGCTCGAGCTCGGAGCCCACGATCTGGCAAGCGCAGGGCTTTCTTTGAAGGCACCAGAATCCCACCGATCCCTCCGTAAGCCACAGCCATCCCAGGAGGAGGCAGACCACAGCCCTGGACTTGGGCGCGGGCTCAGGCGACACATTCCTGGGCCCGAATGAGGCCTTGCTGCACTCAGGCGCGCAGTCCCTGAAATTTGGCAGTTGGGAGCGCCGAAATGTCCCTCCGTGGCTCTCTCGCCCGTCCGAGGGCAGCTCAGTGTCCGTCAGGCCGCGCCTCCCCCGAGCCCCAAGGGGCAGCGCCGCCGCGGGTACCCCGCTGCCCCGTAATTTTTTCCATCCAGTGCGACACACTCTGCCGCCAACACAAACAGGCTTCGAGCAGCCCGGGAACCGGAGGCCGCTCGGACGCCTTCCGGTGAAGGGCCCCAGGGCACCTGCCGGCCCCATCCTCCTGGTGCTCCCTGTCCGACACGGCGCGGACCCCGGCACCGCCCGCTCCCGCCCCCTGGCGGCCGGAGCCCCGGGGAGTTGTGGGGGCGGGGAGGTCGTGGCGCGCAGGCGCGCACCCCCGCCCGGCGGGCTTTGCGCGCGGGCCTCTGCACGCACCGCGCGCGCGGAGCACGTGGCCCCGGGGCCTCCGAGTGCGCCCCTGACCCTGGAAACCTGGCGCCCGCTGGCTGCCCTGGCACCGCCGGGCGCGCGCCAGTTGGTCTCCAGTCTTTCTGGGCCTCTGGGCGCCCCCGCCGCCTCCCCTCGCAGGCCTAGATGCACGGGCCTACGTCTCTGTATTTGGCGGGCAAAGTCCCGCAGGAGGCCGCCACGAAGTCCGCGGGGCTTTAGCAGTCCCGTAGCCCGAGGCCTTCGGAGACGCATTCCACAGGGGCATTTAGGGCTCCTAGCGGGAAATCACCTTGAGGGAAAAGCGAACGCCCGCGCTGGGAAGGGCTGACCCTCTCCTTCAAACTAGTTCCCTGGCTGGACCCAGAGAGGACCGGAGGAAGCCCCGGGGGAGATCTGTGTCCCAAGCCCCGTTCCTCTCGGGGAGTCGCCCCTGGGAAAGAACCAGAGGTGACGCCAGGGGCACAGGGGTTAAGGAAACGCCAAGGTGACTCGCGCCTGTCTCCGCAGGGCCACGAATAAGGACCAAAGAATTAAAAGAAGCGGTTCCTCCTCAAAGTGCCATGCTCCCGCCAAGGGCGGAGACACTCCCCAGGGCAGGGAGCGGGACCGACGCGGCGCGCAGGAGCGGAGCTGCGCCAAACGCGCAGGATCTCAAAACCGAGGGCAGTGAAGCCGCATCACCGGGCCTCAATAGCCCCCGGCGCGCGGCTCGGCCCGCAAGAAGGTAGTCGTGGCCGCAGCTTTTGTTCGCCCGCGTAGTCCCCGAAACAGCCGCACACTCGGTGGCCCCGGACAGCCGCGGGGGGCGCCCATCGTCGCCCCGGCACGCCGATCCTTCACTTTCCGTTTCCTCCCCTCAGGCGCGTGGGCTCGCCTCCTCCTCAGCGATGCCTGGTACCGCTGGTGAATTACTGAGGCTGGGCGTCTGCTCCCGGCACACTCTTCCACACCCCAGGAAACAAACCCACCTCCCCTCCCCGAGGGCAGCCAGAGCGGAGGAGACCTTCGCACCTCCGCGGGAAGACAACCGACACCGCGGCCCCGCCGCCCCGCTCCGCCTAGTCGGAGCCTAGTCCATATAAACCTCTTCGGATCCACTATAAGGCGCGAAAACTCGGTCACCCGGCGCCTAACAAAGAGCAGCGCCGCAGACGGGCGCTCGCCGCGGAGCCGCCACTTCCCGCAGCCGGTACGCGCCCGCACACGCGGGCCCCCCCAACGCCGGCACTTCCGATTCCAAAAGCGCTCCAGTTTCAAAGTTATCTCCGCGCGCCCCGTGGGCCGACGACCCCCTAACCAAGCCCCTATGCTCCAGCCGCCACTCCGAAGTGTCGCAAATAAGTTTCGGGAGCCCGTGCAGCAGCCTCCCCTCGAGCCTGTTGCCTCCGCACTCGCATCTACGAGTCCCTGAGGGCCCTCAGGTCACTCCCGGATGGGCATCACGTTTGCCCACGGCGCTTTCCGCCCCCTCCCCCGCACGCGCACAAAGAGTGGGCTACCTAGTAGCCTAGGCCGGGAGCGGGCGGGCTCCGCAGCGAATGGCAGTAACAGCGGGCTCGGGGCAGAGCCAAGTGCGGCGCACTAAACACCGCTCCGGCAGCGGAGGCGCGCGGACCCCAAAAGGGCGGGCGGGCGGCGTCTAACCTCACCTTGGTGGTGATCTCGGAGCTGGTGTCCACGGCCGCGTCTGACATGATGGGGCACTCCGGTGATCCGATGCAACGGACTGAGAAGAAAAGCGGGAGTTAGAGGACTCTGGCGGTAAAGCTGCCGGAGTCCGCGGCGGCGGAGATGGCGCGCGGAGGAGGTGGCTGCGGCGATCGGGGAAGCCGGAGACAGGAACAATGCAAAGATGGCTTTTCAGAGCAGCCAGTGGGAGAAACAAATAATTTAAAATTTGTTATTTAAGGCTATCTTGCATGTGAAATGAGCACAATTGTATGGTGAGGTGAGGTGAAGTCGCTCAGTTGTGTCAGACTCTTTGCGACCCCATGGACTGTAACCTACTAGGCTTCTCAGTCCATGGGATTCTCCAGGCAAGAAAATACTGGAGTGGATTGCCATTTCCTTCTCCAGGGGATCTTCCCAACCCAGGGATCGAACCCGGGTCTCCCGCATTGGAGGCAGATGCTTTAACCTCTGAGCCACCAGGGAAGCCCTCAATTGTATGGTAGCTGGAACATTCTTTGGCATTGACTTTCTTTGGGATTGGAATGAAAATTTACTTTTTCTAGTCTGGTGGCCACTGCTGAGTTTTCCAAATTTGCTGATGTATTGAGTGCAACACTTTAATAGCATGATTTTCTAGGATTTGAAATACCTCAGCTGAAATTCCATCACTTTCACTAGCTTTATTTATAGTAATGCTTCCCAAGGCCTACTTGACTACACAGTCCAGGATGGCTGGCTCTAGGCTAGTGACCACACCATGGTGGTTATACAGGTCATTAAGATCTTTTTTGTGTAGTTCTTTTGTGTATTCTTGCCACCTCTTCTTAATCTCTTTTGCTTCTGTTAGCCCTTACTGTTTCTGTCCTTTATCATGCCCATCCTTGCATGAAATGATCCTTTTCTCTAGTTTTCTTGAAGAGATCTCTAGTCTTTACCATACTGTTGTTTTCCTCTGTTTCATTTAATCGTTCACTTAAGAAGGCCTTCTTATCTCTTCTTGCTATTCTCTGGAACTCTGCATCAGTGGGTATCTTTCCCTTTCTCCCTTGCTTTCATTTCTCTTCTTAGCTATTTATAAAGGCTCCTCAGGACAGCCACTTTGCCTTCTTGCATTTCTTTTTCTTTGGAATGGTTTTGGTCACTGCTTCCTGTACAATGTTACGAACCTCTGTCCACAGTTCTTCAGACAGTCTTTCTGCCAGATCTAATCCCTTGAATCTATTTGTCACCTCTACTGTAAAATCATAAGGGATTAGATTTAGGTCATACTTGAATGGCCTAGCGGCTTTCAGTACTTTTTTCATTTTATGCCAGAATTTTGCAGTAAGGAGCTGTGGCAAACCTAGACAGCATATTAAAAGGTAGAGACATCACTTTGCCAATGAAGGTCTCAATAGTTAAGGCTATGGTTTTCCCAGTAGTCATGTCTGAAGTGAGTGTTGGATGGTAAATAAACTTGAGTGCTGAAGAGTTGGTGTTTTTGAATTATGGCACTGGAGAAGACTCTTTGAGAGTCCCTTAGACTGCAAGGAAATCAAACCAGTCAATCCTAAAGGAAATTAACTCTGAATGTTCATTTGAAGGACTGATGCTGAAGCTTCAGTACTGTGGCCACCTGATGTGAAGAACTAATTCATTGGAAAAGACCCTGACGCTGGGAAAGACTGAGGGCAAGAGGAGCAGCAGGGGGTAATAGAGGATGAAATGGTTAGATGGCATCATTGACTCAATGGACATGAGTCTGAGCAAACTCCAGGAGATGGTGAAGGACAGGAAAGCCTGGCATGCTGTAGTCCTTGGATTGCAAAGAGCCGGACATGACTTAGAAACTGAGCAACAACTCTTGCTTGAAAAATAAAGGACTTGGTGCCTCCCTAGTAGCCTAGTGGTAAAGAATCCACCGGCCAATGCTGGAGATATGAATTTGATCCCTGGTCTGCGAAGATCTCACATGCTGCAGAGCAACTAAGCCCGTGCACCACAGCTATTGAGCTTGTGCTCTAGAGCCTGGGAACGGCAACTGCTGAGCCTTGCACCCTAGACCCTGCCCTCTGCAACAAGAGAAGCCACTGCAAGGAGAAGCCTGAACACCACAACTAGAGAGTAGCTCCTGCGTGCTGCAACTAGAGAAAAGCACATGAGGCAATAAGGACCCTGCACAGCTAAAATAAATAAAGATAAAGGGCTTGATTTCTTGAAGAGATCTCTAGTCTTTCCCATTCTGTTCTTTTCCTCTATTTCTTTGCATTGATTGCTGAAGAAGGTTTTCTTATCTCTTCTTGCTATTCTTTGGAACTCTGCATTCAGATGCTTATATCTTTCCTTTTCTCCTTTGCTTTTTGCTTCTCTTCTTTTCACAGCTATTTGTAAGGCCTCCCCAGACAGCCATTTTGCCTTTTTGCATTTCTTTTCCATGGGGATGGTCTTGATCCCTATCTCCTGTACAATGTCACGAACCTCATTCCATAGTTCATCAGGCACTCTA
>SJXQ01002657.1:108138-142465 GCA_006408695.1 Aepyceros melampus
GGACTGATGCATGGGGATGATCCAGAGAGAGGGTGTGGGGCGGGAGGGGGGAGGTGGGGGTCGGGATTGGGAGATCATGTACACTCGTGGCTGATCCATGTCGATGTGTAGCAAAACGAATACAGTATTGTAAAGCAAAACAAACTAAAAAAATAAAAATTAATTAAAAAAAATAAATATTTTGGTTGAATTGGGCAAACTCTAAAAAAAAAAAAAAAGAATATATATTTGTGTGTGTTGAGGGTGGCGGCAGGCAGGCCACCAACCTGACATGGTACAGGATATGCAACAAAAATGGTGGGAAATTGGTGTTTGGGGGAGATGGGGTTGTGAGCCTTATAGTTTCTGAGTGATAAGAAAAAAGAGTACAGTTGATTCAGTTTAAAGTAATGTACATGATGGATGGAAAGTTAGAGTTTCCAGAAGCAAATAAACTATCTAAGAAGATATAATAAATATAAGAGTAGTAGTTGGAGAAGGAAATGGCAACCCGCTCCAGTACTCTTGCCTGGAAAATCCCATGGATGGAGGAGTCCAGTGGGCTACAGTCCATGGGGTTGTGAAGAGTCCAACATGACTGAGCAACTTCACTTTCACTTTTCACTTTCATGCATTGGAGAAGGAAATGCCAACCCACTTCAGTGTTTTTGCCTGGAGAATCCTAGGGATGTTTAAAGTAATGTACATGATGGATGGAAAGTTAGAGTTTCCAGAAGCAAATAAACTATCTAAGAAGATATAATAAATATAAGAGTAGTAGTTGGAGAAGGAAATGGCAACCCGCTCCAGTACTCTTGCCTGGAAAATCCCATGGATGGAGGAGTCCAGTGGGCTACAGTCCATGGGGTTGTGAAGAGTCCAACATGACTGAGCAACTTCACTTTCACTTTTCACTTTCATGCATTGGAGAAGGAAATGCCAACCCACTTCAGTGTTTTTGCCTGGAGAATCCTAGGGACGGGGAGTCTGGTGGGCTGCCGTCTATGGGCTCGCACAGAGTCAGACACAACTGAAGCAACTTAGCAGCAGCAGCATGAAGGCCTGCTGAGTACATGATTTAATCCATCTGGGCTACAGTTGCCTTATATAAGCTGTCAAAGGGTTGTAGCAGATGATCTTGAAGAATTTATTTAGCTCTGATATTCTAAGATGGGCTTCCCTGGTAGCTCAGATGGTAAAGAATCTGTCTGCAATGCAGGAGACCCGGGTTCAATCCCCGAGTCAGGAAGATCCCTTGGAAAAGGGAATGGCAACCCACTCCAGTATTCTCGCCTGGAGAATTCCGTGGACAGTCCATGGGGTCTCAAAGAGTCAGACATGACTGATTGACTAACACTTTCACTTTCTTTCATTCTAAGATACTCTGCAATTCAGAGTAGACATGAAGATACTCTTCAATGGATACAGAGTTCCAGTTGGGGATGATGGAAATGTTATGGAGATAAATAGTGGTGATGGTTGTAGACAATGAGGATGTACTTAATTCCACTGAATCAGATACTTAAAAAGGGCTAAAATAATAAATGTGTGTTATATTTTAACACATACATAGAATAGACAGGAAGAAATAAACACAAAGGGTCCTTTAAAATTAAAAATATGGAAGAAAGGGTGACAGAAAGGATGTAGGTGATAAAAGACAGATCAAAAAAGACCATGGGGACTTGGCCTGGTGCCTGGGGACAGCATTTTTGGAAAAGAGAGAGTGAAGCAGGATATCTTGTTAGGTGGGGAAGATCACACCGCAATCATGGACATTTTCACTTTAGGACTGGAAGTTGTCATGTTGTTGTTCAGTTGCTAAGTTGTGTCCAACTCTTTGCAATCTCATGGACTGCAGCATGCCAGGCTCCTCTGTCCTTGACTATCTCCTGGAGACTGTTCAAATTCATGTCCACTGGGTCAGTGATGCTATCTAATGATCTCTTCCTTAACTGTCCCATTCTCTTTCACCTTCAGTGCTTCCCACCACCAGGGATTTTTTTTCAGTGAGTCTGCTGTTCGCATCAGGTAACCAAAATATTGGAGTTTCAGCTTCAGTATCAGTCCTACCAATGAATTTTCAGGGTTGATTTCCTTTAGAATTGACTGGGTTGACCTCCTTGCAGTCCAAGGGACTCTCAAGGGTCTTCTCTAACACCACAATTTGAAAGTACCAAGTCTTCAGCACTCAGCCTTCTTTATGGTCCAACTCTCACATCCATACATGACTACTGGAAAAACCACAGCTTTGACTGTACAGACCTTTGTTGACAAAGTGATGCCTCTGCTTTTTAATACATCATCTAGGTTTTTCATAGCTTTCCTTCTAAGGAGCAAGGATCTTTTAATACCATGGCTGCCGTCACTGTCAAAGTGATTTTGAGCCCAGGAAAGAAAATCTGTCACTGCCTCCACTCTCCTCCCATCTATTTGCCATGAAGTGATGGGACCCGATGTCATAATGGGTTTTTTTAAGTACAGATGAAGAAAAATGACTGGTCTTTAGTAGATGGAAATGCAGATCAGAGCTTGAATGAAATCAGCAATGATTCTATAAATTCATAAGTTGTCACTGATGTTGACAGAACTCTTGGTTCTTCCTTCTGAAGAACTTACTAAGATCATTTGATCTCATCTGTTCTTTTCACAGATGGCAACACCAAGTCTTAGGGAAGGGGAATGGCTCAGACAAGATCACCCAGGAGGATTGAGGCTTTTTGAATCTCAACCCTTTCCCCTTCATTTTATTTATCCAGGAGGGATCATCCCAAATTTGGTAAAAACATGAACTCCTTCTGAAAGATGATTGAAGGAAAGCATGAAGGAGGTGACAGTTACTCTAAAGAATGGCTATCTCCCACATGGTGTAATGAGGAATTAGAAGAAATGAGAGGCCTTAGAGGGAAGTTGATTAGGACGCAGGTGACAGAATTTCCAAAAAAGTGTGAACTAGGAAGGTCAAAGTGAAAGCTCAGATAAGACCCTTCTGCCTCATTTCTACTAACCCTCTGAGTCACTTGATGTCTGCATCACATGGCATTGCCCTTCTCAAAAAAAAAAAAAAAACCTCCAAAAACAGTAACTACACCTCTGCCACAGGATCCCTCACCTTGCACGCAATCTTCACTACAGTAATGCTATGGCCATGACTTTGGAGATTTCAGTTACTTAAAATATTATTATTCAGAGACAAATTTCCCATAGAAATATTGGTATAACTGGGTGTTATTCCCAGAGAATCCCCAAATGACCTACAACACCATAAAATGTGGTGAGAAAAGTTAAAATAATTTATCAAAATTTCCTTAAATAACTTAGTCAAAATAATTAAGACCTAAAGATAACCAGTGACACCAAGACCTAAGATACACAGATGTTGTAGGTAGAATACAGGATTTAGAGTCAAACAAACCCTTTCTCAGGGACAGCAAGGTACCAAATCAAACTCTCTAAGACATTTTCTACTCCTACGATTGGTTATGTCTTGGGCTATATCTTGGGTTATATGTTTCTTTCATTTCTTAACATGCTCTTGAGGTTTTCAGGCCACCCAGCTTTCAGTTTCTGATGGAACTGATTAAAACCAGGAAACAGGAATGGCAACCACTTTTCAGAAAGTCCAGAAAAGTTGATGATAGAGACATATGTTACCAAACTACAGGGGTCCTGCCCTCACCTTTGCTGCCCCTGCTGATATCCTAAGGCTGTGACAGAGACTGATTATTCATGGATCCTATGGATGCTGGAGCAGACTACCACCTGTTAAGGGAAAAAAAGTTTCCTTATGTGTCCAGTGAAAATGTTGGGTTTTATATCATATTTAGGGCTTCCCTTGTAGCTCAGCTGGAAAAGAATCCCCCTGCAATGCGGGAGACCTGCATTCGATCCCTGGGTTGGGAATACCCCCAGGAGAAGGGAAAGGTTACCCACTCTAGTATTCTGGCCTAGAGAATTCCATGGAGTGTATAGTTCATTGGGTCACAAAGAGTCAGACATGACTGAGTGCCTTTCACTTTCACTTCATATCATATTTAATAGTCTGTATTCCTAATTTTCACTAAATGCTTTCCTGTCCATCTAAAAGACTTCATCAGTGTCAATAAAAAAACTTGCTAGCTTCTCTTTGTAATGATAGATAGTGAAACAGAGGAAATCACGCAGTCAGGCCTGTTGAAGTCTTTACCCTCATTTGCCAATGAAATGAACATTCTATTCCAGCCTGATTCCATCCAGGAAGACATGATGAACATGTACATACAACTGGTCAGACTGTCAAAAGAAATGTCATCATAAAAACTGGTTAAAAGGATTAAGGAAATTAAAGCTGCAAAATAAGAGAATGTAGTAGTAGCACATGTGAAATGATAATTTATGTTTACTCTTAAAATATTTTATTTTTATTTTTAATATTCATTTTAATTGAAATATAATTGATTTAAAATATGTTAATTTCAAAACACCTAGGGATAAAACTACCAAAGGAGGCAAAAGACCTGTATTCCAAAAAACTATAAGATGCTGACAAAAGAAATCGAAGATGACACAAACAGAAAGATATATCATGTTCTTGGATTAGAAGAATTAATACTGTTAAAATGACTATACTACCCAAGGCAAGAGTCCCTGGTGGCTTGGTGGTAAAGAATCTGCCTGCAACGCAGGAGATGTAAGTTTGATCCCAGGGTGGGGAAGATCCCCTGGAGAAGGAAATGGCAACCCACTCCAGTATTCTTGCCTGGGAAATCCCATGACCAAGGAGCCTGGTGGGCTACAGTCCACGGGTTCGCAAGACCTGGATACAACTTAAAATTAAATTACCACCACCACCATCACCACCCAATGCAATCTATAGATTGAATGCAATCCCTTGCATTGAATTGGTAATCAAATTACCAATGGCATTTTTCACAGAACTACAACAAAAAATATTTTCAAGTTATATGAAACACAAAAGATCCCAAATAGACACACAATCATGAGAAAGAAAAACAGAACTGGAGGAATGTAGCTCCTTGACTTCAGATTATATTACAAAGCTACAGCCATCAAAACAGTACAGTACTGGCACAAAAACAGAAAGAATAATGGCATAAAATAGAAAGCTCAGAAGTAGACCCAGGTCTCTATGATCAATTAATCTGTGACAACAGAGGCAGGAATATAGAATGGAGAAAAGATAGTCCCGTCAATAAGTGGTGCTGGAAAAACTGGACAGCTAAAAGTAAAAGAAACAAATTAGAATATGCTCTAACACCTTGCTGCTGCTGCTGCTGCTAAGTCGCTTCAGTTGTGTCTGACTCTGTGCGACCCCATAGATGGCAGCCCACCAGGCTCCCCCATCCCTGGGATTCTCCAGGCAAGAACACTGAAGTGGGTTGCCATTTCCTTCTCCAATGCATGAAAGTGAAAAGTGAAAGTGAAGTTGCTCAGTCATGTTGGACTCTTCACAACCCCATGGACTGCAGCCTAACAGGCTCCTCTGTCCATGGGATTTTCCAGGCAAGAGTACTGGAGTGGGGTGCCATTGCCTTCTCCGCTCTAACACCTTACACAAAAATAAATTTAAAATCAATTGAAATATTTTCTTTCTCCATTTTAAGAAGATATCCAGCAAGCAAAAGCCATGTGATGATTATGGTGCTTCCTACGTTCCACAAAAGTTGATCCTGGGTAAAGATACAGCTGAGGCAGGCCTGTAGGACAAAGAGAGAGAGAAACCACAGTCTGTTGTGATGGCGAGAAGTTAGTGGGAGGCTGGAAGTTGCACAGGAACAAGGCCCTGCATTGTTCTCTCTGAGCCAGTGCCTGTGGTGGGATGTGGGTGCCTGCAGGCACACATTGTTGCCAAAGACCCCTGATGGCAGGACCTAAAGATGCCAATGTGGAGTGACAATGGGTAATTCCAAGAAAGAAATATGGACAAGAGCCAGTTACTGGATACATCTCCCTAGATCAATATTTCCTTCCTCTCCTTGTTTCTCTGAGAAACAGGAAAGATTTCTTCAAAATACTACCTGTGGGCTGGGAAGCACACACCAACTAATAATCTCTGCTTCAGTCATTTTGCAAGTTCTGATTCAGAATTACAGAATCTCAGAGTTGAAAGGAATTCAATAGGCATCCTTCTTTTTCATAAAAAGCTGGCATTTTATGTTCATCCAAAAGAATGGATACCTGTTTATAATGTGCTTAATATTTTGTTGTTACAAATATTATTAACTATATAAAATATAAAGTTTATGAAACATCAGGTGCCCCATATTCTACTGGAGATCAGTGCAGAAATAACTCCAGAAAGAATGAAGGGATGGAGCCAAATCAAAAACAATTCCCAGTTGTGGATGTGACTGGTGATAGAAGCAAGGTCCGATGCTGTAAAGACCAATATTGCATAGGAACCTGGAATGTCAGGTCCATGAATCAAGGCAAATTGGAAGTGGTCAAACAAGAGATGGCAAGAGTGAACGCCGACATTCTAGGAATCAGTAAACTAAAATGGAAATGAAGGGGTGAATTAAACTCAGATGACCACTGTATCTACTACTGTGGGCAGGAATCCCTTAGAAGAAATGGAGTAGCCATCATAGTCAACAAGAGAGTCCAAAATGCAGCACTTGGATGCAATCTCAAAAACGACAGAATGATCTCTGTTCATTTCCAAGGCAAACCATTCCATATCACAGTAATCCAAGTCCATGCCCCAACCAGTAAAGTTGAAGTAGCTGAAGTTGAATGGTTCCATGAAGACCTACAAGACCTTTTAGAACTAACACCCAAAAAAGATGTCCTTTTCTTATAGGGGACTGGAACCCAAAAGTAGGAAGTCAAGAAACACCTGGAGTAACAGGCAAATTTGGCCTTGGAATGCAGAATGAAGCAGGGCAAAGACTAATAGAGTTTTGTCAGGAAAATGCACTGGTCATAGCAAACACCCTCTTCCAACAACACAAGAGAAGACTCTACACATGGACATCACCAGATGGTCAACACCGAAATCAGATTGATTATATTCTTTGCAGCCAAAGATGGAGAAGCTCTATACAGTCAACAAAGACAAGACTGGGAGTTGACTGTGGCTCAGATCATGAACTCCTGATTGCCAAATTCAGACTTAAATTGAAGAAAGTAGGGAAAACCGCTAGACCATTCATGTATGACCTAAATCAAATCCCTTATGATTGTACAGTGGAAGTGAGAAATAGATTTAAGGGTCTAGATCTGATAGACAGAGTATCTGATGAACTATGGAATGAGGTTCGTGACATTGTACAGGAGGCAGGGATCAAGAGCATCCCCATGGAAAAGAAATGCAAAAAAGCAAAATGGCTGTCTGGGGAGGCCTTAAAAATAGCTGTGAAAAGAAGAGAAGTGAAAAGCAAAGCAGAAAAGGAAAGATATAAGCATCTGAATGCAGAGTTCCAAAGAATAGCAAGAAGAGATAAGAAAGCCTTGCTCAGCGATCAATGCAAAGAAATAGAGGGAAACAACAGAATGGGAAAGACTAGAGATATCTTCAAGAAAATTAGAGATACCAAGGGAACATTTCATGCAAAATGGGCTCGATAAAGGACAGAAACGGTATGGACCTAACAGAAGCAGAAGATATTAAGAAGAGGTGGCAAGAATACACAGAACTTTACAAAAAAGATCTTCACGACCAAGATAATCATGATGGAGTGATCACTCACCTAGAGTCAGACATCCTGGAATGTGAAGTCAGTGGGCCTTAGAAAGCATCACTATGAACAAAGCTAGTGGAGGTGATGGAATTCCCATTGAGCTGTTTCAAATCCTGAAAGATGATGCTGTGAAAGTGCTACACTCAATTTGCCAGCAAATCTGGAAAACTCAGCAGTGGCCACAGGACTGGAAAAGGTCAGTTTTCATCCCAATTCCAAAGAAAGGCAATGCCAAAGAATGCTCCAACTACCGCACAATTGCACTCATCTCACATGCTAGTAAAGTAATGCTCAAAATTCTCCAAGCCAGACTTCAGCAATATGTGAACCGTGAACTCCCTGATGTTCAAGCTGGTTTTAGAAAAGGCAGAGGAACCAGAGATCAAATTGCCAACATCCGCTGGATCATGGAAAAAGCAAGAGAGTTCCAGAAAAACATCTATTTCTGCTTTATTGACTATGCCAAAGCCTTTGACTGTGTGGATCACAGTAAACTGTGGAAAATTCTGAAAGAGATGGGAATACCAGACCACTTGACCTGCCTCTTGAGAAATCTGTATGCAGGTCAGGAAGCAACAGTTAGAACTGGACATGGAACAACAGACTGGTTCCAAATAGGAAAAGGAGTACGTCAAGGCTGTATATTGTCACCCTGCTTATTTAACTTATATGCAGAGTACATCATGAGAAATGCTGGACTGGAAGAAACACAAGCTGGAATCAAGATTGCTGGGAGAAATATCAATAATCTCAGATATGCAGATGACACCACCCTTATGGCAGAAAGTGAGGAGGAGCTAAAAAGCCTCTTGTTGAAAGTGAAAGAGGAGAGTGTGGAATCAAGATTGCCGGGAGATATATCAATAACCTCGGATATGCAGATGACACCACCCTTATGGCAGAAAGTGAAGAGGAACTAAAAAGCCTCTTGATGAAAGTGAAAGAAGAGTGGAAAAGTTGGCTTAAAGCTCAACATTCAGAAAACGAAGATCATGGCATCTGGTCCCATCACTGCATGGGAAATAGATGGGGAAACAGTGGAAACAGTGGCAGACTTTATATTTGGGGGCTCCCAAATCACTGCAGATGCTGACTGTAGCCATGAAATTAAAAGACGCTTACTCCTTGGAAGAAAAGTTATGCCCAACCTAGATAGCATATTCAAAAGCAGAGATATTACTTTGCCAACAAAGGTCTGTCTAGTCAAGGCTATGGTTTTTCCAGTGGTCATGTATGGATGTGAGAGTTGGACTGCGAAGAAAGTTGAGCACTAAAGAATTGATGCTTTTGAACTGTGGTGTTGAAGAAGACTTTTGAGAGTCTGTTGGACTGCAAGGAGAGCCAACCAGTCCTTTCTGAAAGAGATAAGCCCTGGGATTTCTTTGGAGGGAATGATGCTCAAGCTGAAACTCCAGTCCTCTGGCCACCTCATGCGAAGAGTTGACTCATTGGAAAAGACTTTGATACTGAGAGGGATTGGGGCAGGAGGAGAAGGGGACAACAGAGGATAAGATGCCTGGATGGCATCACTGACTTGATGGATATGAGTCTGAGTGAACTCCAGGAGTTGGTGATGGACAGGGAGGCCTGGCGTGGTGCGATTCATGGGGTCGCAAAGAGTCAGACACGACTGAGCGTCTGAACTGAACTGAACTGAAGAAACATCACATTTTTTATGGACCCTCCTCATCTTCTTATTGATACAGAAGAAAGATATGCATCTGAAGAAAAGAAATGAGATTGAAAAGATAATGAGGAAATAAATGGGGCAAAAAGAGAAAGTTTGTTCTGAGTACCTTGTGTCCTTTTGAGAACTTTGTGGCCAGTCCCAACTTTGCTCCACCAATGCATGTGGCCTAGGCCAAGCCCTTGTTCCCCTCTAGACTGCAGTTCTCGTCTTTAAAAAGGGTACAGTCCAAAAATGCTTGCAGTCCCGTCTCCAGCTCTATCCGTCTCTGATTCTGCATCTCATCTCTGTGATAATAAGATAATGAGAACTTCCTGAAAAATGCATTTGCTTGCAAGAAGCTTTTAGGATTTCACAGTTTAACACCAGTAAGAACTGCTGGGTTTTGGAGGGAAAGATATATTTAGCAGGTGGGTCTTTTGTCTCCTTTCATCATAATGTTATGCTAGGCTGACCAGAGTTTATTTTCCCCTGGACATAGATATAAAACAGATTATACCACTGGTGAAATAATGTGTATTAAAATGCAAAATTTCTGCACATTATTTGGATAAAACAAACAGGAGACACACTTATAAGCTTAATGTATTTGTGGTCAGTTTTATAAAAGACCTCATACATTGTTTCCATGTTTTTATTAGAATGAATGCAAAATATGGCTTCTTTCTTTTTAAAGGAAATAATGTTGTATTTTGGTATTCTTTTAATAAGTTCCACAAAAGTCTCCTCTCCTTACCTTCTGCTGTTAGCTGTTATGGTTATCTGTATGTTAGGATTATTCTGTAGCCTAAATACCTACTTATTTATGTGATAGGGCAGTATAGAAAAGGAAGAATAGGAACTGGGGTGGAGGACAAGGCAGTAGGGGAAAGAGAGAGGTCTTTAATTTCTGTTTATAGTTGAAGTGCTGAATTTGTGGAATCCTAGTGATGCCCCATTTCATTAGAGACAGTGATTGATGTACCATGCTCAACATTTTAGTTCAAATTGTACAACTTGAGGCTGTTTCTACCAAAACAGAAGACATCTAGAAATACTATCATTAGTGCCATGTTTATAAATGCAAATCTCATTACCCTGGGAGGACGTCAATAGCTTAAGGGAAAATAGAAAGTAATTTTCTGATTTTCCATGATCACATCCTACTAGAATCATAGTCTAATAGAACTCTCCCCAAATTTAAATTGTATTTGAGACTTTAGAGGCTTATCTTTCTACCTATCTCAAACTCTCCCATGACACAAATCACCTGGCAACTTTTTGTGACCACTTTGTAGACCAACAAGGTATGTAAAACTCAGCAACCATTAGGTAACCTGTCATCTCTTTACAAAAAAACATCTAAAATTGGTCATTTCCTAAAGCCCTAATCTGTTTGCACATGCATTTCTAAACAAAAATAAAAGTCCAACCTTCATATCTTGTACTGCCACACTATTGCCATAGAAACATGAGGGAAACAGATGTAAGATTCCTGCTGTGTGAGGGGGAAGAAAATCAGATGATGTGGGCTTTGGAGGCTTGGTTGTAAACAGCCATTTTTCTGATTTTCCATGATCACATCCTACTAGAATCATAGTCTAATAGAACTCTCCCCAAATTTAAATTGTATTTGAGACTTTAGAGGCTTATCTTTCTACCTATCTCAAACTCTCCCATGACACAAATCACCTGGCAACTTTTTGTGACCACTTTGTAGACCAACAAGGTATGTAAAACTCAGCAACCATTAGGTAACCTGTCATCTCTTTACAAAAAAACATCTAAAATTGGTCATTTCCTAAAGCCCTAATCTGTTTGCACATGCATTTCTAAACAAAAATAAAAGTCCAACCTTCATATCTTGTACTGCCACACTATTGCCATAGAAACATGAGGGAAACAGATGTAAGATTCCTGCTGTGTGAGGGGGAAGAAAATCAGATGATGTGGGCTTTGGAGGCTTGGTTGTAAACAGCCATCAAGTAAGGTGGTGAGTTTCTGGTGACCATGTCCAGTCTGTGTATTGATCAAAACTGACACACACCTCTCTTCTCTCTCCACCCCGTCCCAAGGTCACTAACCTCTGTGCTGACAGCAAGGACTCCTTAAAAGAAGGATGACAAAACATGAAAACTTTCCATGTGCAGCATGCAAAACGCCTAAACTGATGTATTACTTCTCAAGCCTACCAAGCTAGAGGAATACTTAGGCTCTGGTGAAAATGCATTCTCCTTTTATTGAAGTGTGTGTGTCTGTGTGTGTGTGTGCATGCACACGTGCCTGTGGATGCATCCCACACACATCCACACACTCCATTAGTTAAAAATCCTCTTTCATTTTTTTCTCAACCCACTCCCACTCTCCTCATATATACACACACCCATTTTACATTGCAATTACATCAAAAAAAGGCTGTCTGCAGTCCAGTGCAATCTATCTGGTGGCCTAGATAGTGGATCATGAAGGGATTTCCTTATGCTATGAAGGAAAGTAGTTTTATCACCTGCTCTTTCTGAGACAGACTGGGACCTGGGACCCTTTGCGGCAGTACTTACACATGGACAAATGTCTCCTCAAGCAACAAAATACAAAGAAAGTATAAGGAACTAAAAATGACTACATGCATAAGCAATTGGGCCAAATTGTGGACAAGAAGATACAAAAAGACCAAAGAAACCCACTGCCACTTCTGAAGAGCCAGGAGCAAAAGCAGGGTGTCATGAGTGAAAGCAGGATAGTACACATGTCCCTGTACTTACCACCACCAAAGGGGTAACAAACCACCTAAGTTACCCCTCCAGCCTGATCCCTGGCACACACCCCTACCTTCACACCATATAAAGAACCAACCCACCCCCTTGCCCATTCAGGGAGTAAGCAGGGGAACCTGTTATTTATTTTTGCTCCCTCCTGCTACAGCAGGGGCCCCAGTAAAGGCTCATCTGAATTTCTGGCCTGTTATCATTCCTATTAGCCATGGGGGCTTCTCTTCAGGTTTTAATGTCTTGCTGTGTCCCGATGCTTTCCTACTAGCTCACTCTGCCTGGACGACACCCTTACCACTGTGCCATGTGTCACACATTATTAACAAGGCGTTCTGGTTACCCACTACAATGCTCTCTTTACAACCTGTAGATGCCTCCCTGCTGACTGCCCTACATTCTGGTGGACACACAGCTTAGAAGGTCAACACTGATACTTCTTCCCCACCCAGGTTGGCAAAGGCACACTGGTTACGATCATGCACATTGCTGTGCAGAAACAGAAACTCCCCATCTCTTCCGACACTGCAACTGTTTGTTGCAATCTGGAAACTCCCCATCTCTTCCCACACTGCAACTGTTTGCTGCAATCTGGAAACTCCCCATCTCTTCCCACACTGCAACTGTTTGTTGCAATCTGGGTTTTCAACACCTGTGTTTACATCTAGAGCCTAACTATAGACACATTTCTCAAAGACTCACAGATAACTCACTAAAACCTATGTAGAATTGTTTGGATAGCTGCTTACTATTAGATTTGACAAAATCATGAGTTCACCCAAGCTTCTTCCATTTCTATATTACTCTGCCAAACTGCTGTCACTTTAAGTTTTCTAAAATATTATAATAATAGCTTGAAATAGTTTTTGTCTCCACAGGCTCAAAAACTATCAGCTGATTTCATTTCCCAAGTGTTTACTGAATGCCTGCTGCAAATGGTGTGTACTCTGCTGTGTGTGGTAGACATAGCAATAAATAGTGGAGACAGTCAAGGAAACAGATGCTACGATACAATGTGATAAAGATGATGTCAAAGGAGCTTTGGAAGCACATAGAAAAGTTTTGAGTCCCATCTGGAAAGCTCCAGAGGTGCTTCTAGGAGGAAGGTAATGCTGAAACATTGATCAGAATCTTATGAAATAGTTATAATAACCTTCATTTTGTAGATGAGGAAACAGATTCATTCACTATTCAACAAATATTTTCTGAATGTGTTGTACTGGGATCTTTGACGGTACTGGACTTTGGTGGTGAGCAAATCAGCTCACCTGGTCCCTGCCAGTGTGAGGTTCACACTCCAGTTACAACTAAGTAATTGGTCCCAGGTCACACTTTTAATAAAAGGCTGCTGCTGCTGCTAAGTCACTTCAGTTGTGTCCAACTCTGTGCGACCCCATAGACGGCAGCCCACCAGGCTCCCCCGTCCCTGGGATTCTCCAGGCAAGAACACTGGAGTGGGTTGCCATTTCCTTCTCCAATTAAAGGCAGAGCCAGGTAAAAAACTATGCCTCATTCACAGCCCCTGCCCGTTCTAGCACACTGCACATGGGCCAGATTTAATGTTTTTCTTATAATCCATATGGTAGCTCAAATGGTAAAGAATCTGCCTGCAATGCAGGAGATCTGAGTTCGATCCCTATGTTGGGAAATTCCCTGGAGAAGGGAATGGCAACCCACTCCAGTATTCTTGCCTGGAGAATTCCATGGACACAGGAGCCTGATGGGCTACAGTCTATGGGATTGCAAAGAGTCGGACATGACTGAGCAACTAACACTTATAATCCATGGAAGCCCCTGAAGACATCTGAGAAGCAGAAAAACATGATCAAATCTACAATTTAGAATAATCACTGGCAACAGGGTGGAGAAAAAATTCCATAGAGAAAAGCCTTTTATATTGATGGACAATTGCTTTTCAAGAAAGGTGCTACAACAATTAAACAAGGGTAAGAAGCAACTGGATATTCATATGCAAAAGAATGAACTTGGATTCCTACCTTATCACGTAGAAAATTTAACTCAAAATAGATCAAAGACCTAAACTATAAAACTCCTGGAAGCAGGCAAAGGTGTAAATCTTCATGACCCTGCACTAGGCAATGACTTAAACATGACAACAAAGGTACAAGCAATCAAAGAAATACTAAAGTTCTACTTCCCATTAATTTTTTTTTAACAAGAAAAGGAATCTACTCTAAAAATGTGAAATAATTTTCTTTTCAATATCAAACTTGGTGAACTAGTCCCTCTAAAAGATTCACAAGGAAGAAGAAAGTTCTATTTCCATCTTGCAGTCAACAGTGTTTCTGGCATTAGACATTAGGAATTTTCCATAATATATTCAAAGAAGAAAAGATTTAAGGAGAGAACTTAGGACCAGGAAACTTTTTTTTTTTTTAAGTCACTAGGAAATGTCGATACTTACTGCACTGACTTTTGCATTGCAAAGGGGTCAATATGCCTTGCCTTAAAAGGCTTTCCATTTTTTTTTCCTCTTAAGTTTCTAAGCACCCAGAAATTCTCTTTATATAATTACTATTTTTGAAGGCCTGTTCAGGTATGACCTTAATTTTGTGTATATTTATGTGTGTGTGTGTATATATACATGTCCTCCATATACTACATCACATATGTCAGGTGTATTCAACTGGACTTAATAAAAAGTAAAAATGTTTGTATAGAGGACATTATCAACAATGTGAAAGCACAACCCATAGAATACAAAATATTTACAAATCATATATCTGATAAGGGCCCAGTATCCATATAATCTATATAATTTATATTTTTTAAGTATTACAACTTAATAATCAAAAGGCAAATAAAGATGGGCAAAAGATTTGAGTAGACATTTTTTCCAATGAAAATATACAAATGGTCCTTAAACACAAGAAAAGATGTTCAACATTAGTCATTAAGAAAATGCAAACCAAAACCACAATGAGATACCACTTCATACCCAGTAGAATGGCTAAAATTAAAATGACAGTAATGTGGCAGTAATTACACTTCTAGGTATATACATAAAAGAAATAAAAACCTATGTCCATACAAAACTTTGAACATAACTATTCATAGCATTATTATTTATAATAGCTAAAAAGTAGAAACCCATATGTCCATGAACCCATGAACGGATACACAAAATATCCACATAACAGTATGCTGTTGCTGCTGAGTCGCTTCAGTCGTGTCTGACTCTGTGCGACCCCATAGACAGCAGCCCACCAGGCTCCCCCGTCCCTGGGATTCTCCAGGCAAGAACACTGGAGTGGGTTGCCATTTCCTTCTCCAATGCATGAAAGTGAAAGTGAAAACGAAGCCGCTCAGTCATGTCCGACTTGCAGCGACCCCAGGGACTGCAGCCTAAGGGGCTCCTCTGTCCATGGGATTTTCCAGGCAACAGTACTAGAGAGGGTTGCCATTGCCTTCTCCAAACAGTATGCTATCCAGCCATAAAAACAGAAGTACTGATACATGGTATAATATGAATAAATCTGGAAAACATTATGCTAAAGTGAAAGGAAGTTGACAAAAGACCACAAATCATATCATTCTATTAATAGGAAATGGTCAGAATCGGGAAATCCATAGAATTACATGGTAGGTTAGTGGTTACTTAGGGTTAGGGGAGGAAGAAATGCAGAGTGACTAATAATTGGTATGGGGTTTCTTTCTGAGGTGATAAAAATGTTCTAGAAAGTTCTAAGAGGTGTGATGGTTACAAACACTGTACAAAATCAATTTGGTAGGGTACAGATGGCAGGAAATTATCACCCAGAAACTTGTCACAGCTTCAGAAATTCTGTCTACTTTGTAAAAATATACTATCATTTTCAGTTTTTTCCTCATAGCATGTCTTACATATTTCCCTGTTGTGTGATGTGTGTGTGTGTCATCCATATATTATTCATACATATGAGGCACACAGACCTGTAGGGAATAGGTCAAAATATTAATAGAAGTTATCTCTTTTTTAAGTAGCTATCTTTCAGTGGGATTGTAAATAACTTATATTTCCTTATAGCTTTTTGATATTTCTCAAATGTTCCACAATGAGTTTTCATTACTTTTGTAATCAGAGAAAAATACATTTTAGTGGTTTGTTTAATAAGCTGAAGGTTGTACAATTGCTTTTACTTCAAGCTCTCCACTGTAGGGATTGACCCTGTGCTGAAATAGTGGGTAGGTATTAATCCCTATGCCAACAAAACCAATACCAATTCATTAATACCACAAAAACAGATTAGTTTGAGTTTTTTGTATGCAAAACTATCATAGTACTTCAAGTTGTCTTCTACAAATGGAATCATTTCAAACTCATGGCCGATTTCACAAGCTTTCTCTTTATGTAGAATTGTCTGTATTTGTTTTCAGCATGGGGAAAAGAAAGTCCCTGATGACATTTTGCAAATGCCAGTTGATGATTTTCAAAACTATTTCTTTTTCCTAGAGCCAACTGTATCCTTTGCAAGTCTATTCCCATCTGTCATCAATAAAAATAAACCTTATCTCAAAACACAGTTTTTTGAAATGTCATTGTAGTACTCCACCTATTTTCTTGTAAGGAGGAGAGGGGGGAAAAAGGCTTTGGTTGACTTCCATATTCTTGAAAGCCAGACTGTGTTTCCATGTAGTGTGTATAGGAAAGGAGTCAGGGTTGGGGGAGGGGCAGAAAAACTAGAGAACTTTAGTATCAAACATTAATAGATAATTTTGTTAGTTTTGTTCCATTATTAATTTTAAAGATATACTAGATTTTATGATTGAAAAAGTATAAATATCAATATATCTTACACCAGAGTTTCCCAAACTTAATGTGCTTATGAATTATCTGAGGGTTTGGTTAAAATGTAGATTCTGATTCAGTAAGTCTAGGAAGGACCAACAAGCATGCATTGCTAATGTGTGTGCTTTTGTCTGTGTGCACAAACAGTAATAGTATCTATATAGAAATAAAATTAGGATGTTTAATGAATACTTTCAGTGCTTTCAGATATAACTTTTGTCATTTTATTTTGAATTCACACTTGAATTTATATTCTAAGGCTATAGCCTTATTCCTAAAAAGGAAATAAAAGTTTCTCTTAAAAAGTTTAATATGGTTATGGCCACCAGCTTCCAAGATGACTCCCCAAGGATTCCTGCCTCTGGGACTTACATCTCCTGTGTCCCTTCCCGTATTAAACCAGAGTGGATGTGTCACTAACAAAACTGAGCCAAACCGATGCTACATTACTTCTGAGATTAGGTTATAGAGAAGTTGTAGTTTCCATCTTGGGCTCTCCTGCATGCTTTTCTGAATTGCATACTCTGGGGGAAGCTAGCTGCCATGATACGAACTCTTCTATGAGAGGCCCACGTGGTGAGGAGCTGAGATCTCCTGCCAACAGCCACGTGAGTGAACTTGGAAGGCAATCCTTCAGCCCAGTCAAGTTTTCAGATTACTACAGCCCCAGCACGTATCTTGGCTCCAGCCTCAGAGAGAATCGGATCCAGAATCACCCAGCTAAGTTACTCCCGGGTTCTTGACCCTCAGAAACTCTGAGTTCATAAAAGTGTGTTGTTTGAAGCTGCCAAGTTTGGGAGTACGTACATAGTGATAGATAAACACATGGGCAAAAATGATATATGTAATAATGAATCCCTAGAAAATTGGTCTGTATCACCATAGAACTCATGAACTTTTTCTAATAGGATTGCTTTTGTTTTTTTACTTCCCTCAGTCAAAAGAACATACTGTATATCAGTCTCTATCTCTGTCTCTCTTCATAGGGTGGTGATGGAAGAGGGGAAGAGTGAAGCCAGTCCCCCTCATGCACACATGCCCTAAACTCCACACTCGTCAATGTTATCACCGCACATTTCCCCAGTTCAGCGCCTGGCGTGGACTCCTCCAGAAACTAAACAGTGACTTTCAGTAGTAGAAAGCAGCACTTTACCTTATCTATTTTCCTTCCTTGGCATGCTACATTACAATCTTATGTTAAAGATATTCAGAGAGCCAAGAACTAATCCTTAGGTACAAATAATAATGTCCAGTCTACATCAAAAGTAAGAGCTACATGGATGACAAAAATTGATCACTGGAATAAAAGCAAATGTATACATAATGTTCACTATTGCTGTGCGAGCGTGCTAAGTCACCTCAGTCATCTCTGACTCTTTGGACCCTGTGGACTGTAGCCCACCAGGCTCTTCTTGTCCATGGGATTCCCCAGGCAAGAATACTAGAGTGGATTGTCGTGCCCTCCTCCAGAGGATCTTCCCAACCCAGGGATCAAACTCTATCTCTTATGTCTCCTACATTGGTAGGCAGGTTCTATACCACTAGCACCACCTAGGGAGCCCCTTACTATTTTACAGAACATCTAGCCTGTGCATCACAACGATTGAGCCTGTGCTCCAGAGCCTGTGAGTGGCAACTACTGACCAGTGAACCATAACTACTGAAGCCCACATGCTCTAGGGCTTGCGAGCCAGAACTATTGAGCCTGAGTGCTTCAGCTACTGAAGCCCGTGCCTAGAGCCTGATCTGCAACAGGAGAAGCCACTGCAGCGAGAAGCAGTAGCCCCTGCTCCCCACAACTAGACAGAAAGCCCAAGCAAAAGCAATGAAGATTCAGTGCAGCCAAAAATAAATAAAAATTTAAAAAAGAAAAGAAATATAGGGATTCTAGACAACTTGGGAATAGTGGTATCAATACCTTCAAATCAACTACAATATCTAATAGAAGCATATGGGCTCAGAGGGGGTTTTTGAACAGTCGCCTCGACTCTGCGCCATACTGAGAGTGCAGATGACACTGAAGCTTTTTAAGTCCCACCTAATCCTAACTGCTGAGCAGGGAAAGACAAAACTGTCCCGTCTGCATTTTGCGATTTTAACACTTGGCCATGCCGTTTCTATGTTTATCTTTGTTTTCTGCCTCTTGGTTCCAAAGTTTTTTTTTTCTCTCCTGCATTAAAGGCGATCACAGACTGAAAGCTGGCTGGCCCATTGCTCTAAGCATACCAATCAGATCATGAGTAATGACCGGGCACTTTCATTTAGGGATGTTCTTAACAACAGGATTGAGTCCAGCTGCCACGTGTTGCCTAAACTGAACATTCAAACAAGGTGGAAAACACTAGGTCTGTGTCCTTGGATACTGGAAGCTTCAAAGACTGTTTATTGTTCAGCATTTTAAATCAAAATAGAAGGAGATTTCACAGTTTCCAGGGTACATCTCCTTAGGCAAGGAGCAAATCTGTTCTTTAATAAGAATCATTGAGTGAAAAGACTTGTTGCCCATCTTCTCCATTTTTTCATTTTTCAAATAGCAATAATAGCTCTTTTTTATATTTTAATCAAGAGGCAAGTAATACTTTTCAAACTCTTAGAGGTAAACTCATATAGCAAATCCAGCCATACCAGCCAGATGTTCTCTCTACAAATTTGTATTTTAGATAATGATGCATTCATGATGGATTTAATTAAAATGGCGGATGTTATTTTTAGATCTGTGTTGCAAATAGGTACATTCAATGTAAGATTAAAGACTGCAAAGCTTTAAATAGTCGAGTGTTAAAGCAAAATATATAGTATAAATTTGTAGCCCTTGTGTGGTTAACCATAAAGGAATGAAAAAGCAAGGAGCTAGGGAGGGTCTTATTACAGGGGTCCAATGTAATACACATTTTAATTAATTCTTTTATTTATTCAGTTCAGTTTCTCAGTCGTGTCTGACTCTTTGTGACCCCATGAACTGCAGCACATCAGGCCTCCCTGTCCATCACCAACTCCCGGAGTCTATCCAAACCCATGTCCACTGAGTCAGTGATGCCATCCAACCATCTCATCTTCTGCCATCCCCTTCTCCTCCTGCCCTCAATCTTTCCCAGCATCAGGGTCTTTTCAAATGAGTCAGCACTTCCCATGAGGTGGCCAAAGTACTGGAGTTTCAGCTTCAACATCAGTCCTTCCAGTGAACACCCAGGACTGATCTCTTTGGGATGGGCTGGTTGGATCTCCTTGCAGTCCAAGAGACTCTCAAGAGTCTTCTCCAATACCACAATTCAATAGCATCAATTCTTCGGTGCTCAGCTTTCTTCACAGTCCAACTCTCACTGGAAAAACCACAGCCACTGGAAAAACCATAGCCTTGACTAGACAGACCTTTGTTGGCAAAATAATGTCTCTGCTTTTCAATATGCTGTCTAGGTTGGTCATAACTTTCCTTCCAAGGAGTAAGCGTCTTTAATTTCATGGCTGCAATCACCATTTGTGATGATTTTGGAGCCCAAGAAAATAAAGTCTGACACTGTTTCCACTGTTTCCCCATCTATTTCCCATGAAGTGATGGGACCAGATGCCATGATCTTCATTTTCTGAATGTTGAGCTCTAAGCCAACTTTTCACTCTCCTCTTTCATCAAAGGCTTTTTAGTTCCTCTTCACTTTCTGCCATAAGGGTGGTGTCATCTGCATATCTGAAGTTAGTGATATTTCTCCCAGCAATCTTGATTCCAGCTTGTGCTTCTTCCAGCCCAGCGTTTCTCATGATGTACTCTGCATAGAAGTTAAATAAGCAGGGTGACAATATACAGCCTTGATATACTCCTTTTCCTATTTGGAACCAGTCTGTTGTTCCATGTCCAGTTCTAACTGTTGTTTCCTGACCTGCATATAGGTTTCTCAAGAGGCAAGTCAGGCGGTCTGGTATTTCCATCTCTTTCAGAATTTTCCACAGTTTACTGTGATCCACACAATATAAGGCTTTGGCATAGTCAATAAAGCAGAAATAGATGTTTTTCTAGATTGAATATCTACTCTGTATCAGATGCTATTCTAGACACCCAAGATTTTCCAGTGACCAAAGCAGACAATGATTTCTTCCCGAAAGAATCTACTTTGTAGTCACAGGAGACAGACCCTAAATGATCAATTGTAGTAAGTAAATTCTACTGTTTGTTAGGAGAAGGCAATGGCAATCCAAGAATACTCGTGTATTCTTGCCTGGAAAGCCCCATGGACAGAGGAGAATGGAGGGCTATAGCCCATGGGGTTGCAAAGAGTTGGACATGACTTAGCAACTGAACAGCAACAAGCTCTATTTGTTAGGTGACAAGTGCTGTGACAGAAGAAAAGGGAAAAGAAAGGTGGAAGTACCAGAAGACCTATTTTAAATAAGATGGGCTGGTCAAACCTCATTACAGAAGTGACAGTTTAGGTAAGATTTTTTAAAAGTAGAAGGAATTTGCCATGGGGGTTTCTGGGTGAAGAGCCTTCTAGTCAATGGGTACAGACAAAGTAAGGCTCCAAGGCAAGACTGGGTCTGATAGATGAGAAACAACAGTGAGCCAGTGTGGCTGGAGCAGAGGAGCTAGAATGAAAGTAGCTGGAGAGGAGGTAATGGAGGCTGTCGAAAGGACTTTGACTATTCCCCTGAAAGGGACTCACAACAGGGTATACTGACATTTGTCAACATATTTCCACTCAATAGCTTTGGCTGCTCTAGAGGGATAAGAGGAGAGTAGAGACCATTAGCAGACTGTTCTGAGTAGAAGATGGTGGGTCAAAACAGGTGGGAGCATGAGATAAATAAGGATCGACCAGATGTTGGACATACTCTGAATGTAGAGCCAGACTTTGTTGCTAGACTGGATAAGGGGTGGGAGAAAAAAGAGATCAAGATGCCTCTGAAGTTCCAGACTTTGGCAATTTGAAAAACAGAATTCCCTTCAGTTAAGATGGGGAAGGCTGCGGGTAAAAAGGATGTCATTTTAGATATCTTAAATTTGAGATTATCAATTAGAAATTCAAGTGGAGATACTAAATAGATAGTGGGTTACCAGAGTCTAAGGAGAGAAGTGTGGACTAGAGATAGGATATTTTAATAAAAACAGCCTATAGTTTTGACTACTATATGAAATATTTAGAATGTAAAGTACATGTCCCATGCCTAATGAGCCACAAGACTTTTGGGATAACTTCTATTGGCTATAAGGAATCAATACTGAGACTTCATGATAACATATGAGGCACATTATATCCAAGTAATGTGTCAATCAAATAGAAGGTATACTGTACAAAAATACCCAGGAACCAAGAGTCTTTATGTCAGACAGTTTTTTTTCCACTTTTGAGAAATAACTGACATATACCACTGTGTAAGTATAAGGCATGACAGTTTGCTTTACATATGTTATGAAACGATTACCACAAAAGTTTCAACTAACATCCATTTTCTCAAATAGATACAATAAAAAGAAAAGAAAAAAGGAAAACATTTTTCTTCCTTGTGATTAGAACTCCTAGTTTAACAGCTTTCCTATATATCATCCAGCAGCATTAACTATAATCACTATACTGTTCATCACACTGCTAGGAGTTATGTATCTTGTAACTGGAAGCTTGTACCTTTCGACAACCACTTCTGGTTACTACAAGTCTGATCTCTTTTTCTATGAATTGTTGATTAGATTCCAAGAGCGAGATTATACTGTATTGGTCTTTCATTGTCTGACATTTCACATAGCAATAATGCCCTCAAATTTTATCCATGTTGTTGCAAACAATGGGTTTCCAGGATTTCCTTTTTTTAAAATAGCTGAGTAATATTCTATTGTGTACACATATACCACAACTTCTTTATCAATTCATTCATCAATGGGAAGGTTATCTCTAGGTCTTGGCTATTGGAAATAACGCTGCTGGGTGCAGATATCTTTTCAAGTTGATACAAAACACTAATTTTTCAAAATAATCAATATAACTGGTACAAATATAGTGATTTTGTTCTCAAAAAATATATGTCTCAAGAGAAAAGTTCTTTGCAGAAGCAATTTACACACTTTTCCTCTCTCATTTTCTGCTTCTCACAACTTCTTGAAACTACTGATTGCCTGAAGACAATCTGTGAGAACCATGTAGTCCATAAATTGTTCAGAAATGATTGTGTTCAGAGCTTATACAGTGGCAATTATTCCTATTTACAATCTTTCAACATATGCTGAAGACCTCAGCACAGAAAAGGAAACCAAGATGACCCCACACCGGAAGGTTACCAGGGTCGAGTTTCTGCTTCCTTTAACAATCCCAGTATGATGTGGTAGATGGCTAGTTCCATGATACCAAAGGACAGTTTTACAGGCACAATGTAGTAAACCTGGAACCAAGGAGAAGCTACCATGTGGGAAAGTCATTCTAAATCTTATTGGAGATAATAGGTACAGATTCTTGAAAGGAAATGTTGATTCCTTTGCTTTCTTTTATGACATGGAGCATGCATGGTGGCTAAAAACAGGGCATAATGAATGAGAACCTACTGTATAGCACAGGGGTTAAAAAGAAGGTACAATCTGTTTATAGGACATTTATTAAGTTAACCTTAAAAATGCATTCCAATTTACAGTAGGTTCAGAAGAATACTGTTTCATTCCACTTATACAAGGTACCTAGAACAGCCAAATTCATAGAGTCAGAAAGTACACTGGTAGATGCAGGGGCAGAGAGGGTACCGGTAGGAGATACAGAGGAGGAATGGAGAGTTTGCTTTTAATGGGGACAGAGTTTTAGTTTAGAAAAATTCAGGAGATGGATGATGGTGAGAGCTGCCTAACAATGTGAACGTCCTTAGTGCCACTGAACTGTCCCACTGAATACGGTTAAAATAGGATGCTTTATATTATAGGATTTTACCACAGCAAAAATTTTTTAAAACCTAAGGAAAAGTTAATAAATGGTGGATATTATTTTTTAAAGAAAAGCCTGGACTGTAGAGCCAGGATCCCTAAGTTGAAATCTCAGCTCAGTCCCAGCTGTGTGACTATGTTGTTGTTCAGTTGCCAAGTCATGTCTGTCTCTTCGAGACTCCATGGACCCTGGCACACCAGGTTCCCCTGTTCCTCACCATTTCCCGGAGTTTGCCCAAGTTCATGCCCATTGAATCGGTGATGCCATTCAACCATCTCATCCTCTGTTGCCCTCTTCTAAGTGGAAGTTGTGGCCGTGAGCATGCTACTTGGCCTCTCTGTGTCCTACCACCCACTGCATATAGATGAGAATAATTCCAGGACACAGCCCCTAGGTGTTGTCAAGAACATTAATGAATTACTATTTATAAAGCCATTAGAAAAGTGCTAGAAACCCAGTAAAACCTATAAAAAATATTTAGTAAATAAATGAAACCCCAATTTTTCTTTTAAGGCATACCTTCTTCTGCTTACTTCGGCCTCTGGGGCATGTTTTTCATATTTTTAGAACTTTTCAGAAACTGATGGCAGCAGTTAAGTATTTTTTTTGACTTTTATTCCTATAATTGTAGACTCGCTCTTCACAAAAGCTCATCTCTAAGTTAGTTTCTGAGGTATGCTGGGTCCCCCTGCCTGCCTTCCAGAAATTGCCTGCAGCATGTCTGGTGGGGTTCCAAGTTCGCTTCAGTCAGCCAAGTAAGGTTTAGTGTGATTTTTCATCACCTTGACGTCAGTGAGAAATATCACTAAATTAATGCAAAAAAGATGTTAATAGGATTTCATGAATAACTCAAAGCCCATTGCAAATACAAGATTGTCTGTGATGTTTTGAATTGATGGAAATCTGTCTAGGGATTTCCAGCAATTCATAAACCAATTTCAGCTGACTGATTTAAAGCTTCGTTTTTTAAAACCTGGCTTGTCAGAAGGAAAGTGCCGTCTCTTCCAGGCAAACACCTCAAATTGATTCAATTATCATTGACATCTAATGAAATCACTGCAGGTATTAGCAACAGTCCCTCATGGAGAAAGTTGACCACAGCAGCTTAGGTCCAAACACTCTTGACTTACCTTAAAACATGACCGAGTTAAGAATTGTCTCCACCTCATTAGGCCTGCCTACACTGATTTCCAGCTCCCACGTTCCTTCAGCCTTCACTGCTGTCTTTCGACATGCTTTTTCCTGCGTGTGCAAAAGTCATTCCCCTTGTACTCTAAGCTTGAGAACTTTCTCCCACGTGCTTCTTGTAGGTTGCCAATATCCATCAGCAAGGGATTTACCATGAATCTTCTTTTTATTCTTGATATTTTGTGCTCCAGAGGCTGATGTAACACTTATTTCTTCATATATAAGCAATATGAAAAGCAAAGAATTTGAGTCTCAGAAATAATAATTTTGAGAATATTCTCTATAGGAGTAACCTCTTAAGTTTTCAGATTTTACTGTGGTTTTCACTCATGTTTCCATTCCTTCCTCCTTCCTTCCTTTGTTTTTAGTGTGATTGTTTTTTGAGATCTGCCCATTCTGATATCAGTGTAGGTAGCTGTAGTCTCTAGAAAGCATGGCTCATTTGAAATTTCCTCATATAATACCTGAAGTATAAGCTTGTCAGGTCAAATTCATTCTCTAGGGTAGATTCTTCTAGCTGGGTTAAGCTGTTTGGCTTCTATAGCTTTACCCATAGCTGCTGCTTCTAACCCTGGTAGAACACTTGAGTTGAACAGCCAACCTGGATCACCTCATTAAAACTGACTTTTTTCAACGTGAAATCAATCCAGTGGATATCTTTCACCTGCTTGTTATTTGATCTCTCAGTGGCACCTGACCCAAGGAAAGCCTTTTTGATTCTAAGCCTCCTAAGCTTCTACCTTTTCCCTGATACTTCTTTTACTTCTCTTGATGGTCCTCACTGGTCTTAAAGGATCACTAGTTCCCATTCAATTCTTTACAGTTACAATGCTTGTCTTTTCTTTTTCTGTTGACTCAGCTGATTGATTCTAAATCCATTGCTCACTGGCTGTATAACTCTGAGAAAGTGATTTAACTTCTCTCTGCCAAGTTTCCTCATCACCAAACCTAATAAAGTTGTTGAGTTAGATACTAAGTTAATATTTAGTATCTTATTTGATAAGTATTAATAAATAGAGCTACTTCATACCTAATATTCTTAATAATAAGTTTGCTTATAATTATATACAGTTAATATTCATAAGTATTCAGAACAGTGATTGGTATAAAGTAATAACTACTTAACTATTTCTTTACTGTTTCTTTCAGTAAATCCCATGGCTTCAAATCACCATCTGTGATGCCTGGTAGTAATGATTCTCCAGTCTATATTTCTAACCAGAATCTCTCTCTCTAGACCCAGATGTTTTTACCTGGTGGCTCTATGGGCACCAGGGAATCTATTAACTCTCATAATACTATTTCCTCACCTGCTCTGTCTCAAGAATTGACACTATCTGGCTCATGCCAAGATATGGACCTTGACTCTTTCATCCACCTCAACCTAAACTTCTCACCATCCATGCTATTAATCCTTTTCTGGACCTAATTGTAACCCATTCTGCTATCTCCAGTCTTGTTCAATTTCATCTATCCTCCTTATTGTAGAAGAGAAAACTTAAGAATTTTCTTTCCAAGAGGTAATCAGATAGTGCCCCCAATGAAAAGCCTTCTATGATGCCCTCATTAGGCCTGTCTACACTGACTTCAGAACTCAGGCTAAGTACATACTACTCCACTTCCTGAAGTTCCAATACTTTGGCCACCTGATGTGAAGAGCTTACTCATTAGAAAAGACCCTGATGTGGGAAAGAGTGAGCACAGGAGGAGAATGGGATGACAGAGGATGAGATGGTTGGATGGCATCACCAACTCAGTGGGCATGAGTTTGAGCAAGCTCCAGAAGATGGTGAAGGACAGAGAAGCATGGAATGCTGCAGTCTATGGGGTCGCAAAGAGTTGGACATGACTGAGCAACTGAACAACAACAAGCCTCATTTCCTAATCATCATCACCCTTTTAGCTAGTACTTTATCTTTTTAGAGTTGGTTGCAGGGAAAGCCCTGAATTAGAACACATGAAATTCAGTATCATTACTGATTGATTGAACTGATAAGTGATTGTACCCTTCTAAACCTCAGCGTTCCTTCTGGCAAAGAAGGAATATTCATTCAACAAATATGTGTTAAGATCTTACATGCCAGTCCTGTTCTAGACTTCAGAAACATAGCAGTGAATAGACATTACTTCTGCTTTCACTAGGTTGACACTGTAAGGAGGGATACAGACTTTGATCTTATAAACTTCCCACAAATCTCTACCAAAAGAAACATCTAGTTTGTGTTCTGCCACTGCCTCCTCTTATTGTTCCTTCTCCTGTTACAGTTCATATCACTATATTGCAACTCCTGGTTTCCTGTGTGCTTTACCTTAGGTGTCTCCCTCAAAGACACCATGAGGCAAGAACTTGGGTGCAGGTAGTTTATTTGGGGGATCTCAGAAAGAACAGATAAGGAAAAGAGAGACAATAAAGGAAAGAAACCCAGTAACAGCTGTTTTAATGAACAGATGACTGCTTAGTGAAACTGGGTCTTGATACGCCTGAAATGTCTCTGAGAAATCATATTGAAAATATCTCAGGACCATCACATCAGACAGTGTGGGAGCTGAAGCCCCTCATCCCTATGGATGAAATGTGGCCCCCGGAGGACATTAAATCCACTGTACTTTTACATTGCACTTGCACATGGGTTAATTCAGGTGGACCAAACAAGAATGGTAGGACCTCAATAACATCTCCTACATTCTCCAGTTTGCTTACTAGCCTACCACTGCAAGAAATGTACAATACCCATCCTTCAAGAGTGCCTACTCAATGGGTGGAGTGAATGGACAAACCTCTACTACATCAACATGAGAAAATAAATACTCTCAAAGAGTCTTGTTTCTCTGTAACACTGAAGGCTAAAAGGGCCCAGAAGAAGAGCCACCTATGAAATACCAGATACAAAATTCACTGAGGAGATGCCTGAAAAGCTTTCTTTCTTTCTTTCTTTCTAATGAGTGACCACTGTTATGGACTGAATGTTTGGGTCGCCTACTGCCTCAAATGGACATGTTGAAGTCCCAACTCCCAATGTCATTATATTTGGAGACAGGGCCTTTATGGAGGTTAACTAAAGTTAGATGGGGTCATAAACATGAGGGGCTCTGATCTAAAAGGGTTAATGTCCTTAAGAGATACCAGAGAGTGCTCTATGACTCTCTTGTTCTCTCTCTCTCCACCACATGAAGACACAGTGAGATGACAGCTGTCTGTAAGCCAGAAAAAGTCCTCACCAGAAAGCCACCTTGCCATATCTTGATGTTAGATGTTCCAGCCTCCAGAACTGTGAGGAATAAATTTCTGTTGTGGAAGCCACCCAGTCTATGGTATCTTGTTATGGCAGCCTGAACAGACTAAGACAACCACATTGAAAAAGAAAAATAGTACTGGTGAGCTGGATTCATCAATGATACCAGCAAAGAGTTGCGTGAAAATAGGCAGTGACTTGAACATATATTTTGTATCTCGTATTTCCCTGGTGGCTCAGACGGTAAAGCGTCTGCCTGCGATGCAGGAGACCCAGGTTCGATCCCTGGGTTGGGAAGATCCCCTGGAGAAGGAAATGGCAACCCACTCCAGTACTCTTGCCTGGAAAATTCCAAGGATGGAGGAGCCTGATGGGCTATAGGCCACGGGGTCGCAAAGAGTTGGACACTACTGAGAGACTTCACTTTCACTTTGACATATATTCCTATATGAAGTCCTTGACCCCAAATTCTTTCTTTAAAAAGGCTGTATTTAAGACAAAAGCTCCTGAACACACAAGACTACCTATAGGAAATGATATGCTTTATACTGATCAGTCTAGAACTATTCAGAAATTTCTTGTTCAGATTTTTAAATCAATCATGAACTTTCAGAGATAAATATTTGCTAGCAATGTGGTGATAGGCTTTGAGCAATTTACTTTCTTGGCATAAAATAACTTCCCATTTCATAGGCACATAAAATGGTTATAAAGACTTCTTGGACATCAAATAATTCATATGAAATATACTGATGAGTTAAGTGTAAATAAATGAGAAACACATGGATAAAATTTTCCTTAAATACATAAAGCTTTAGACATTAAGTGAAAAAAGAGACTGATAAAAACACATCTGGGGTTTTGCCCACTACAAAAATTATTTTCAGTTTTGGATATTAAAAACAAATTACAATTCAATGTGTATATTTGAGTATAAGCTCTTGATTTATAAAATAATGCTTGTTATATAATGACTGGGGAGATAGATAGTATAGATAAACATTTATGAGAACTCAGCCCTGACCTAACTAAGATGGAGAAAATTCTTCGCTCATTTAGAAGCAGAAAGGTCAATTTTCTTGGTGTTATTTTTAGCAAGGGAAGCTTAAAGCAACATATTTCTGTACTTCACTCTGAAGAATAAATACATGGAAAGAACATCATTGTAGAGAATGAAATTGTTGCTACCTTTTGAACATCCAACTAAAACCAGATTATAATTTAGAGGTAGATGAGAGGGGTATTTGCTTCACTTAAATTTGTCAAACAAAGTTGATCAAAAACTAAGTTTTAATATCCCCCTATGTTAACTGATGAATATGATGTGAAGGAAGGGTTGGGTTAACTTACACTGTTCATGTATAGTCAGTTCAGTTGGCCCCTTAACTGTCACTTACAAGTGGACATAGCAAAAGTAAGATCAAAAGAGAAACTGCACTCTGGATCCTAGCTAAGTGACTTTTGCATAAACCAGTAGCTTTTCCTAGTCAGTATAAAGGGCCTATTTCTATTTAGCCTGGAAGTCCTCATGGCTGAGCTACAGTTAGATGGTTGCCATTAAAAAACGGCCACTGGGCTTCCCTGGCGGTCTAGTGGTAAAGAATCCACCTGCTAATGCAGAATACACGCATTTGATTCCTGATCCTAGAAGATCCCACATGCCACAGAGCAACTCAGCCTGTGCACCACAGCTACTAGCCCAAGGCCCTAGAGCCTGTGTCCTGCAACAAGAGAAGCCATTGCAATGAGAAGCCCACCCACTGCAACCAGAGAAAACTCTCAGGCAGCAATGAAGAGCCAGCACAGACCAAAAAAAATAAATAAATAAATAAAAACACTTTCCATCCCACCAGTATTTCTCCTGCAAAGACATACAGTGGATGACTGGCTCACTGGACCCATAAAGGCTTTTGGCTTAGGATGTCCCAGTTTGGTAGTTGTGGCTGGTTCAAAGGATAATGCAAAGAAAGGCGGTCCCAGTAAATTATCTATCTTTAGGTTTCATCCCTTGAACTAAGGGTCTAGATTTTAGTCCTAGACTCTGGTGACCTGAATTCTCAGAGATTCTCTAAATCTCCTAATCCTATACCTTCCCAATCCATACCATTCTCTGAGCCATGGCTCTCAGAACCATGCCCTTCCTGATGATCCACTGACCAACCTGGAATCAGTGTCAACTGGAGAAGAATGAATGGTCAGGGATAAATCTTGATCAGCCTTAAGATGCCTGAGAGCTGAGAACAGGACACTCTATAGCCAATAGCTCTCAGGTCTAGGTTAGAAACAAAAAATAAATGGCTGTGGAAAATATTCAGAGAAATGGAGCCTTTGGGGAACAGAGGGGAGAATGCAATTCAAGGACAACTGAGTAACTGAAAGTAGAATTTAGGGAAAGAAGAAGGTTAAAGCATTAATGAATAAAGTCAGGCATCTGTATATAAACTGAAATTTTTCTGAAAAGATTTACCATTCAAGGTGCCATAAAAGCATTCAAATTCATGGGAAGAGGTCAAGTATCAGGACATTATCTGCCTTGAGTGCTTGGAGTGAAGAGCAGTCCCTCTTTCATCTAGGTCACTCTCTCTTTCTTTCATGAAATAAATTAATTTCCAGGTTGGTCAGTGGATCCTTTAATTTGAAAGGAAATATGATATCGGTCAGTCATTCTATCTGGTCTCTGGTTTTATTGGCAGGGGCAAGAGGCAGTAAAAGTGTAATGATAAATCACTTCCATGTATGTGTCAGGGGGCCATGGCATGGCACAACTTGAGAGGTATCATACTGCCAACAGCTAAGAATTCTGAGGGAGCCAAGATTCACAGTGCTTAAGAATTAGGCTATATATTTTTTTCTTGTTTTTACACTACTGTTTATTGTTTTCTTGAAATATAGTTGATATACAATATTAAATTAGCTTCAGGTATACAGCAAAGTAATTCAAATTTTATAGATAATACGCCACTTAAAGTTATCACAAAATAATGGCTGTATTTCCCTGTGCTATGCAATATGTCCTTGTGGCTTATATATTTTATACTTGGTAGTTTGTGTCACTTTTTAAAACATTTATTTTTTAATTGAAATATAGTTGATTTATAATATTGTGTTAGTTTCAGGTGTATAGCACAGTGATTCAGTTACACACACATACAAATTCTTTTTCAGATTCTGTTCTTTTATAGGTTATTACAAAATACTGAGTATAGTTCCCTGTGTTATACAGTAGGTCTTTGTCACTTACCTATCTTATGTAGAATAGTGTGATGGCACCCTACACCAGTACTCTTGCCTGGAACATCCCATGGACAGAGGAGCCTGGTAGGCTCCAGTCAGTCCATGGGGTCACACAGAGTCGGACATGACTGAGAGACTTCACTTTCGCTTTTCACTTTCATGCATTGGAGAAGGAAATGGCAACCCACTCCAGTGTTCTTGCCTGGAGAATCTCAGGGATGAGGGAGGCTGGTGGGCTGCCATCTATGGGGTCGCAGAGTCGGACACAACTGAAGCGACTTAGCAGCAGCAGCAGCAGCAGTGTGTATATGCTAATCCCAATCTTCTAAGAGGCTATATGTTCTATTGTAATAGCATGAATCTGTTTCAGGAACTCCAAATTCTGAGATAAAGATGCCCTTTTTTTCTTAATTTTGAAGACATGGCCAAGAAATCACAAGGTTCTGTCTTAAATTTATGCTTAGGAAAGAAATAACACATGAGTCCTATGCTGAAGTTGGATAATAGAGAGCAGGAGGCAGATTAATTGCCTGGGCACCTACACTCTTCAAAATATCCCCCAAATGGCCAAACATATGATTCAAGGAAGCCCTGCAGTCAACTGTGTCCAGGTTAATGTGTATAGAATCCAAAGTCTTTCTGGATGACCTGCTGTATGGAAGAAAACAGCTGAATGTTTCTGAGTGATCCCTGGCAGTGCCATATAGAGTACCAGGGTCACTCTAGGGAAGAGGTGACATGAAAGAGGGTAGAAGAAATGTAGGGAAAAGCAGATATGAATGCAAAAGAGGAAAAGTCTCCTGAGAAGTTATTTCTTCCAACAAACTGCAAATTAGGTGAGGGATAGAGATCTGTTCTCTAAAATGTGTATTCAATTGTCCTCAACTTCTAGTACATACACATACAGTTGAGAAATCTTTCATGAAACACTCTCTTAAGTCATTTTTTATTTTATGAAATTGATGATAGGTTGTGTAAAGATTTCATGATTTACTAAAGACTATCAGCTCATTATGACTCCAAACTTCTGATAATTTCTCTATCAGGGGAAACAGTAAAATGTATACTCTCTACCATACACACCAATGCTTTCATGTGGAAATTCTGGTGAATTTAAATGGCAAATGTATTTTTATAATATTTATTTTATGGCTTTTATTTTTTTGGTAATCCTAATCTATTTTATTTTTTACTTTTTGGCTGTACCATGCAGCATGTGAGATCTTAGTTCCTTGACCAGGGATTGAACACACACCCTCCATACTGGAAGGTAGAGTCTTAATCATCACTGGACCACCAGGGAAGCCCAGTGTTTAATACTGAAAAGAGTTTCACTTCAATATATATATAATTGAGTGTGTATATATATACACATATGAAAAAGAAAAAAATAGATAAACCTCTTATCCAAAGTTCATGATAGGAGATAAATGATTCATCCCAATGACTGAGTTAAACTTACTAATATTCAAGTAGATTCTAAGGGTAAAATTCTGTGATTACGGTTTGTGTGTCTGCCCTCTGATGCCTCACGCAACACCTACCATTTTACTTGGGTTTCTCTTACCTTGGATGTCAGGTATCTCTTCATGGCTGCTCCAGCAAAGTGCAACCACTGCTCCTTACCTTGGACGAGGGGTATCTCCTCACAGCCACCCCTCGTGACATTGAACGTGGAGTCAAAGTCATGTTCATGAAACGGAATGAAACTAAGCCATGCCGTGAGGAGCCACCCAAGACAGGCGGGTCATGGAGGAGAGGTCTGACAGAATGTGGCCCACTGGAGAAGGAAATGGCAAACCACTTCAGTATTCTTGCCTTGAGAACCCCATGAACAGTATGAAAAGGCAAAATGATAGGATACTGAAAGAGGAACTCCCCAGGCCGGTAGGTGCCCAATATGCTACTGGAGATCAGTGGAGAAATAACTCCAGAATGGATGAAGGGATGGATCCAAACCAAAAACAATACCAGTTGTGGATGCAACTGGTGACAGAAGGAAAATTCTGATGCTGTAAAGAGCAATAATGCATAGGAACCTGGAATGTTAGGTCCATGAAGCAAGGCAACTTGGAAGTGGTCAAACAGGAGATGGCAAGAGTGAATGTCGACGTTCTAGGAATCAGAGATCTAAAATGGACTGGAATGGGTGAATTTAATTCAGATGACCATTATATCTACTACTGCAGCAAGGAATCTCTTAGAAGAAAAGGAGTAGCCATCATGGTCAACAAAAGAGTCTGAAATACAGTACTTGGATGCAATCTCAAAAACGAAGGATGATCTCTGTTTGTTTCCAAGGCAAACCATTCAATATCATGGTAATCCAAGTCTATGCCCCAACCAGTAATGTTGAAGAAGCTGAAGTTGAATGGTTCTGTGAAGACCTCCATGACCTTTTAGAACTAACACCCAAAAAAGATGTCCTTTTCATTATAGGGGACTGGAATGCAAAAGTAGGAAGTCAAGAGACACCTGGAGTAACAGGCAAATTTGGCCTTGGAGTATAGAATGAAGCAGGGCAAAGGCTAATAGAGTTTTGGCAAAAGAATGCACTGGTCATAGCAAACACCCTCTCCCAACAACACATGGGAAGATTCTACACATGGACATCACCAGATGGTCAACACTGAAATCAGATTGATTATATTCTTTGCAGCCAAAGATGGAGAAGCTCTATACGGTCAGCAAAAACAACACCAGGAACTGACTGTGACTCAGATCATGAACTCCTTATTGCCAAATTCAGACTTAAATTGAAGAAAGTAGGGAAATCCACTGGACCATTCAGGTATGACCTAAATCAAATTCCTTATGATTATACAGTGGAAGTGAGACATAGATTTAAGGGCCTAGATCTGATAGATAGAGTGCCTGATGAACTATGGAATGAGGTTCGTGACA
>SJXQ01002657.1:144210-181673 GCA_006408695.1 Aepyceros melampus
ATATATAGCAAAATGAATACAGTATTGTAAAGCAAAACAAATAAAAAATAAAAATTAATTAAAGAAAAAAAGAGAGATAAAAGGAGAAAAAGAAAAAAAATATATATATATATATATCCTCACAGTGATGGAATGTATACCTATTAGGGAAAAGTTGCCCTACAAACTCATTTACAGAGATGTTTTCTGAGGCTGTGTGAATCAAATCAACTGGAAGAAGTGCCTTTTTTATGAATAACTTTCAGTCACATCAAAATTTAGTGAAGTACATTCCATTTCTGAAACTTGAAATCTGGAGCTAAACAGTTCAAAGCTGGCCTTCAAGGACTCAAGATCCTTGTGCTTTTCTGCTCTATCTCTAGCATGGGTCTTCCACCCTCATGGTCACAAAATGGCTTCTGCCCTTGCAGCCACTGCAACTGCATCCCAGGGAGGTAGAATGGATAAAATATAATATAAAAGATATTCTTTCATCATTTTACACATTCTGTCTAGCTTCCAACTTTCATATTTGCACCCTTTGCCTAAGAGATTTCTCTAGTCTGCCCTGCACATGTTCAGAGAATTAATGTCCCAGGAATCACTCTTTAACCAGAGACCAACAGGAGTTAGTATATAAATCACTTGCACATTGGGTAAGATATGTCTGTAGGATATATATTTGTACTGGCTCCCTGTCTATCTGCAGCAGAAGTCCATGAGTCGATGGTGGTGGTAACTGGCTTGATAAATACACCTTTTATGGCTGTTTTCTCTGCCTGACACACAGCTCTATTCCCTGGGACCACTAAAATCTTTGTCTTAACTAGACTGAGCTACATTTCCTGTATCACATAGTGGCTTTATAGGCAACACCACAAAAGATATGCCTACCCAGAACCTGTGAATGTGACCTTTTTAGAAAAAGCTTCTTTGCCAATTTAATTAAGTTAAGGGTCTTGAAATGAGATAACTTTGGGTTACTTCAGTTCAGTTCAGTCGTTTAGTCGTGTCTGACTCTTTGCAACCCCATGAATCACAGCATGCCAGGCCTCCCTGTCCATCACCAACTCCCAGAGTTTACCCAAACTCATGTCCATCAAGTCAGTGATGCCATCCAGCCATCTCATACTCTATCATTCGCTTCTCCTACTGCCCCTAATCTCTCCCAGCATCAGGGTCTTTTCCAATGAGTCAACTCTTCGCATCAGGTGGCCAAAGTATTGGAGTTTCAGCTTCAGCATCCGTCCTTCCAATGAACACTCAGGACTGATCTCCTTTAGGATGGACTGGTTGGATCTCCTTGCAGTTCAAGGGACTCTCAAGAGTCTTCTCCAACACCACAGTTCAAAAGCATCAATTCCTCAGCAGTCAGCTTTCTTCACAGTCCAACTCTCACATCCATACATGACCACTGGAAAAACCTTAGCCTTGACTAGATGGACCTTAGTTGGCAAAGTAATGCCTCTGCTTTTGAATATGCCATCTAGGTTGGTCATAACTTTCCTTCCAAGGAGTAAGTATCTTTTAATTTCATGGCTGCAACCACCATCTGCAGTGATTTTGGAGCCTCCCAAAATAAAGTCTGACACTGTTTCCCCGGTTTCCCCATCTATTTCCCATGAAGTGATGGAACCAGATGCCCTGATCTTCATTTTCTGTTCACTTTCATCAAGAGGCTTTTTAGTTCCTCTTCACTTTCTGCCATAAGGGTGGTGTCATGTGCATATCTGAGGTGATTGAGATTTCTCCCGGCAGTCTTGATTCTAGCTTGTGCTTCTTCCAGTCCAGCGTTTCTCATGATGTACTCTGCATATAAATTAAATAAGCAGGGTGACAATATACAGCCTTGATGTACTCCTTTTCCAATTTGGAACCAGTCTGTTGTTCCATGTCCAGGTCTAACTGTTGCTTCCTGACCTGCATACAGATTTCTCAAGAAGCAGGTCAGGTGGTCTGGTATTCCCATCTCTTTCAGAATTTTCCACAGTTTATTGTGATCCACACAGTCAAAGGCTTTGGCATAGTCAATAAAGCAGAAATAGATGTTTTTCTGGAACTCTCTTGCTTTTTCCATGATCCAGCGGATGTTGGCAATTTGATCTCTGGTTCCTCTGCCTTTTCTAAAACCAGCTTGAACATCTGGAAGTTCATGGTTCACGTATTGCTGAAACCTGGCTTGGAGAATTTTGAGCATTACTTTACTAGCCTGTGAGATGAGTGCAATTGGATTACTTGGGTATGCCCCAAATCCAGTGACAGTTCCTTAGAAGATACAGGAGAGGGACTTTCCTGATGGTCCAATGGTTAATAATCCACCTTGAAATGCAGAGGACTTGAGTTTGATCCCTGGTTGGTGAACTAAGATTCCATAAGCCACGGGACAACAAAAGCCCATGCTACAACTACTGAGCCCACTTGCCACAGCTAGCAAGACCCTGTGCTGCAACAAAGATCCTGCATGTCACAACTAAGACCTGATACAGCCACATAAATAATAAAGAAAAGTAAAGAAAAAAGTTTTATCCAAAAAAATTAAAATGTAAAGAAGAGAAAATCCTATAATATAAAGGCAGAAATTGGAGTGATGTGGCCACAAGGCAAGGAACTCTTGGAGCCACAAGAAGCTGGAAGAAGCAAGGATTGATTCTCTCCTAAAGCAGGGGTTCCCAACCCCCAGGCCATGAACCCATACCAGTCTATGGCCTGTTGGGCCAAACAGCAGGAGGCAAGCAGCAGGCCAGCAAGTGAAGCTTCACCTATATTTACAGGTGCTCCCCTTTGCTTGCATTGCCACATGAGTTCCACCTCCTGCTCAACAAACTCAGTAAAAACATAATGGCCTGAATCATCCTGAAACCATGCCCCCAAGCCCTGGTCTATGGAAATACTGTCTTCCACAAAACTAGTCCCTGGTGCCAAAAAGGTTGGGGTGCATGCATGCTAAGTCAATTCACTCATATCTGATTCTTTAAGGCCTTATGAACCACAGCCTGCCAGGCTCCTCTGTCCATGAGATTCTCCAGGCAAGAATATTGGAGTGGGTTGCCATGCCCTCCTCCAAGGAATCTTCCTCACCCAGAAACTGAACCCACATCTGCTACATCACCTGCATTGGCAGGTGGATTCTTTAACACTAGCACCACCTGAGAAGCCAAAAGTTTGGGGATCCCTGCCCTAAAGCCTTAACAGGGAGTACAGCTCTACTGACATCTTGATTTTGGATTTTCAGGCTTCAGAAATGTAAGAAAACAACCTCTGTTCATTGCTTCAGTCATGTTCGACTCTTTGCAACCTGAAGGACAATAGCCCACCAGTCTCCTCTGACCACTGGGATTCTCCAGGAGTGAATACTGGAGTGGATTGTCATGCCCTCCTCCACAAGATCCTCCCGACCCAGAAATCAAACCCAAGTCTCCTGCATTGCAGGAAGATTGTTCGCTGCTGAATGGCTAGGGAAGACCTAAAAGGCACCCACATTGTGATAATGTGTAACAGCAGCCATAGGGAACTAATACAGACCCTAAGGAAGATTCTTAGTATATTTGGAGGGTTACAGGAATCAGCTGCCATTTGTAGACATACACACACACACACACTGCTGAAAGCCTGCTGATTTGCCCACTGGCATGAAGCTGCAGAGGCCATTCAGGGGGCACTAGTGGTAAAGAACAAGATTGCACCACACTTCTCCCCAGCATGGTGTCAAAGGAGCTTGCCAAAACAGAAGTTCTTAATAAAATCCAGAGCTTCAAAAAGGAGCCTCCCAGGTGGCACTAGTGGTAAAGAACCCACCTGTCAGTGCAGAAGAAATAAAAGACACAGGTTTGATTCCTGGGTCAGGGAGATCCCATGGAGAAGGAATGGCAACCCACTCCAGTATTCTTGCCTGAGGAATCCCATGGACTGAGGAGCCTGGCAGGCTACAGTCCATGGGGTCATAAAGAGTTGTACATGGCTGAAGCAACGTAGCACACACCCACGTGAAGCTGCAGATGGACCTACAACTGTTCTACATTCCCAGAGAACCTCTTTGAGTCTCTCCACCTCTTGAGCCAAGTATGTCCATTTATCTCCACAACAAAGGGCTCTGGGTTCTGCAGGATCCCTCATCACTGAGGTCAGAAGCAACACAGGTGAACACGGGCTTCATTCCATCCCCATGAGTTTCCATCTCTTGCTTGTAGCTTCCAGCCTGCCTTTGATCACACCCCACGTTACAGTCCATCTTCTCTTCTCAGGATAAACCCAGAAAGCAGGTCACATATTTTACAACAGAAAACTTCTGTGGTCAGAGATAAATTTGTCTCATTCTTGCTGGTATGAAGGATTGGAAGAATGAGGTTATCTAACCCAACCCACAATTCACCCCCAGAAATTATCTGTATTTCCAATGTATGGGAAGGATAGTTAGGGAGTTTGGGATGAACATGTACACACTGCTATATCTAAGATGGATAGCCAACAAGGTCATACTGTGTAGCACAGGAAACTCTGCTCAATGTTATGGCAGCCTGCATGGGAGGGGAGTTTGGGGGAGAATGGATACATGTATACGTATGGCTGAGTCCCTTTGCTGTCCACCTGAATCTATCACAACATTGTTAATCAGCTATGATGACTATGACTATGTGTGCTTACTCTTGTCTAACTCTTCGCAATACCATAGACTGTAGCCCGCTAGGTCCTTCTGTCCATGGAATTTTCCAGGCAAGAATACTGGAGCAGGTTGCCATTTCTTTCTCCAGGGGATCTTCCCAACCCAGGAGTTGAACCCAGATCTCCTGCATTGCAGGCGGATTCTTTATGATCCGAGCCATGAAGGAAACTCTCATCAGCTATGTGCTAAGTCGCTTCAGTCGTCTCCAACTGCTTGCAACACTATGACTATAGCCCACCAGGCTTCTCTGTCCATGGGATCCTCAAGAATGGTGTGGGTTGCCATTTCTAGGGGATCTTCCCAACCCAGGGATCAAACCTGCATCTCTTGCATTTCCTGCATTGGCAGGCAAATTCTTTACCACTGAGAAACCTGGGAAGCCCCTTTGTCATACTCAAATATAAAATTAAAAATAAATTTTTAAGGTCTATACTTCCTTTTACCATGGGATAAAATCAAATCCAAACCACAGATCCCCCCTGCAAAAAAAAAAAAAAAAAAAAGATCTATCTTTCCCTAGCTTCTTTATTCTTTAAAATGCAGGCTTATAAAGAACATACAGCTGGAAGGGGTTCCAAGGATTGGAGGCGATGGAGTCATGGATCCCTTGACAGTAGGTCACACTTTGTGTGATGACCTGAGTTGTGTCGTCTACAAAATTCATATGCTGAAGTCCTAACCCCCTATACCTGGGAATGTGGCTGAATTTCAAGATGGGATCTTCAAGCCATAGTAATAAATTTCCCAGGTGGTACTAGTGGTAAAGAACCTGCCTACCAATGTAGAAGATATAAGAGATGTGGGTTAGATCCCTGGGTCAGGAAGATCCCCAGGAGGGCGGCATGGCAAGTCACTCCAGTATTCTTGCCTGGAGAATCCCATGGACAGAGGAGCCTCTGGGGCCATGGTCCATAGGGTCGCAAAGACTCAGACATGACTGAAGCAACTGAGCATGCATGCAAGTTAAAATGAGTTCATTCAGGTGGGCCCTACTCTAATTTGACTGGTTTCCTTAAAAAGAAGAGATTAAGACCCAGACACACAGAGGGGGAGGACCGTTTGAAGACACAAGGAGAAGACAACCATCTACAAGCCACAGAGGGAGCCCTCAAAAGAAACTGGCATTGCTGGCATCTTCACCCATGACTTCATTGTTTTTATTGTTGTTGTTTTAACACAATGAAAACTTTTATATTCGGAATTAGCCAGCTGGACTCAGTTTAGATGATCCCAATTTCTTTGGCAACTCCAAAGCATCATAGTCAGGAGCCAGTCGAACATATGCCCTCTGCTCTCCATCAGGCTTGATCAGGGTATTGACCTCAGCAACATCAACGTCACAGAGCTTCTTCACAGCCTGTTTAATTTGGAGCTTGTTAGCCTTGACATCCACAGTGAATACCAGTTATTTTTTCATGGCTGACTCAGTGGTGAGGGGGAATTTGATGATGGCATAGTGGTCAAGTTTGTTTCTCCTAGGGGCACTCTTCTGAGGCTATTTGGGCTGCCTCCTGAGCAGTGGTGTTTGGGGCTGCCAGAAGGTGGGTAACATCTGGATCTTCTCTTTTTTGTGGCTGTGGACACCTTTCAACATTGCTTTCTTGGCCTTCAAAGCCTTTGCTTTGGCTTCGGCTTTCTGAGGGGCAGGGTCTTCCTTCTTCACCTTCAGTACCATCTTCATGAAAAGATGTGACTTTATTTTGCCATGTTTATTTATTTGGCTTTCCCGGGTCTTAGCTGTGGCACACAGGATCTTTGATCTTCACTGAACCATGAGAACTCTGAGTTATGGAATGTGGGATCTAGTTCCCTGACCAAGGATAGAACCCAGGAACCCTGCACTGCAAACACAGAGTCTCAGCCACTAGACCACCAGAGAACTCCTCGTTCTAGGATTTCTAACCTCTAAAATGATGAGGAAAAAAAATTCTATTGTTTAAGCCGCTCAATCTGTGGTACTTTGTCATGGCAGCCCTAAAGAACTAGAGTACCCTGCTTCCACGGGAGCCCTCTGGGGACGCAGAACACTGACCATGGGGTGGATAGAGATAAAAGCTAAAATTCTAGTTTAACACTGGGATCTCAGGCAAAGTTCCCCAAGGCCAATTGTAGAGTAGAATATTTTTAAGTGGTTGAGCTTCCTGTCTTCTCACAGAATATTTCTAAACTCTTACCATAATTGTCTCCAATTACAGAGTCTCAGCCACTAGACCACCAGAGAACTCCTCGTTCTAGGATTTCTAACCTCTAAAATGATGAGGAAAAAAAATTCTATTGTTTAAGCCGCTCAATCTGTGGTACTTTGTCATGGCAGCCCTAAAGAACTAGAGTACCCTGCTTCCACGGGAGCCCTCTGGGGACGCAGAACACTGACCATGGGGTGGATAGAGATAAAAGCTAAAATTCTAGTTTAACACTGGGATCTCAGGCAAAGTTCCCCAAGGCCAATTGTAGAGTAGAATATTTTTAAGTGGTTGAGCTTCCTGTCTTCTCACAGAATATTTCTAAACTCTTACCATAATTGTCTCCAATTGTTCAGTCACTAAGTCATGTCTGACTCCTTGCCACCCCACAAACTACAGCACACCAGCTTCCCTGTCCTGCACTATTTCCCAGAGTTTGTTCAAACTCATGTCCATTGAGTCAATGATGCCATCCAACCATCTCATCTTCTGTCACTCCCTTCTCCTCTTGCCCTCAATCTTTCCCAGCAGCACAGTCTTTTCCAGTGAATCGGCTCTTCATGTTAGGTGGCCAAAGTACTGGAGCTTCAGCTTCAATATCAATCCTTCCAGTGAATATTCAGGGTTGATTTCCTTTACGATTGACTGATTTGATTTTCTTGCTGTCCAAGGGACTCTAAAGAGTCTTCTCCAACATCACAATTTGAAGGTATCAATTTTTGGCCCTCAGCTTCCCTATGAGGAAGCTGTTATGAGGTCCAACTCTCATACCTGTACATGACTCTTGGAAAAACCATAGCTTTGACTACACAGACTTTGTTGGCTACCAACTCTAGTATTCTTACCTGGAGAATCCCATGGACAGAGGAGCCTGGTGGGCTGGAGTCCATGGGGTCGCAAAGAGTCAAACATGCCTGAGCAACTAACACTGGGGAGACTCAACAATGAGCTGTGAAGGCCAGCAGAAACTCCACGCCTATGTGATACGCCTGGATAAAAACTCTGGACACCAAGGTTCAGGTGGGCTTCCACGGTTGGCAGTATTTCATACGTGTTGTCACACCTCACTGCTGAAAGAATTACGGGCTATTCATGCAATGCCCCTGGGACAGGACAAGTGGAAGCTCACACCTAGTCTCTTCTGGACCCTGTCACCTGCATCTTTTGCCTTTGCTGATTTCAATGTGTCTTTTCAGTGCAGTAAACCATAAATGAGAGTATCCCAGCTTTTTCAAGTTCTATGAGTCCTTCTGGTATATCATCAAATCTGAAGGTGGTCATGGGGACTCCCCACACAGAGGCCATGGATATTGTTTTAAAGCTAGACAGTATATTTAAAAAGCAGAGACATCACTTTGTCAACAAAGGTCCATATAGTCAAAGCTATCATTTTTCCAGTAGTCATGTACGGACATGAGAGTTGAACCTGAAGAAGGCTGAGCACTGAAAAGTTCATGTTTTGGAACTGTGGTGCTGCAGAAGACTCTTGAGAGTCCCTTGGACAGGAAGGAGATCAAACCAGTAAATCCTAAAAGAAATCAACCCTGAATATATACTTGAAGGACTGATGCTGAAACTCCAATATTTTGGCCACCTGATGCAAAGAGCAGACTCATTGGAAAAGACCCTGATGCTGGGAAAGATTGAAGGAAAAAGCAAAAGCGGGCAGCAGAGGATGAGATGGTTAGATAGCAAAACCAATCCAATGGACATGAACTTGAGCAAACTTCGGGAAACAGTGGAAGACAGAGGAGCCTGGTTGTGCTTCAGTCTACAGAGTCGCAGAGTTGGACACAACTTAGCAACTGAACAAAAACACTGAGGAATGGTAGTTTACCTTCTTGAGTTCTATCACTCTGAGAAAATGAGGAACACAGCTGACCCCTCATCTTGTTGAACCTGAAGCTTCTCTTACCCCTAATCCCAGAGCAAATATCTCCTCCTCTGCCTTGCTCATGGCCTCCCCCACAAATTTTCAGTATATGCCCAGAGAGAAACAGACACCTTAGACATCTTTCATTCCTGCTCCTTTATCTCAGTTTCCCCCCAGACATGCTGGAAAGAACATGTGTGTTCAGTGCACAGTCACTCGGGCAGGGGTTCTTCCCCAGGAACCCCTTCCCCGACCCCCATCCCCCCTCTCTGGGTGGCAGAGCAGGGGGCTCTCACATGGCACTCTCGTTTCCTCCCCGTCCCCTGGACGCCCCTTTCTCATGTGGCATGAGTGACTTGTAGGGCTTCCCCAGGCTGGGGAGGGTGAGTTCAGCTTCCTGCAGCTCCAGCTCCCGCTGAGACAGATGTTCAATGACGGCCGCTCCAATAGAGTCCCCCAGCACATTGGTCATTGTGCGAAGTCGGTCACTGCAGAGGGGAGGGGAGAGAGAAGCTGCCGTTAATCAAGGCTTGAGGCACTCCACAAAGAAGGTGCCGCAGCTGGGGGCTCCTTGTGCCTGGAGTCAGGGCTCACATTCCAGTCCAACACAGGTCAGACCAAGCTCTGAGGTGCTCATATTTGTTCTCAGCAGTGCAATTCTTTTTTTTAATGTAAATGTCTGATATAGCAAATTAGGGGTATGAACATATAATATGGAATCTAGAAACATGATACTGATGAACTTATTTGCAGGGCAGGAATAGAGACACAGATACAGAGAATGGACATGTGGACACAGCAGGGAGAAGAGAGGGTGGGACGAGTCAAGAGAGTAGCACTGACATAAATATGCAAGACCTTGTGTGAAACAAAGAGCTAGTGGGAACCAGAAGCAGAGACGTTACTTTGCCAACAAAGGCTCGTCTAGTCAAAGCTACGGTTTTTCCAGTGGTCGTGTATGGATGTGAGAGTTGGACTATAAAGAAAGTTAAGCGTCAAAAAAATGATGCTTTTGAACTGTGATGTTGGAGAAGACTGTTGAGAGTTCCTTGGACTGCAAGGAGATCCAACTAGTCCATCCTAAAGGAGATCTGTCCTGGGTATTCATTGGAAGGACTGATGTTGAAGCTGAAACTCCAATACTTTGGCCACCTGATGCGAAGAGCTGACTCATTTGAAAAGACCCTGATGCTGCGAAAGATTGAAGGCGGGAAGAGAAGGGGACAACGGAGCATGAGATGGTTGGATGGCATCACTGACTCAATGGACATGAGTTTGAGTAAACTCCATGAGTTGGTGATGGACAGGGAGGCCTGGCATGCTGCAGTCCATGGGGCTGCAAAGAGCTGGACATGACTAAGAGACTGAACTGAACTGAACTGGGAACCTGCTAGGGAACTCAGCTTGGTGCTCTGTGATAACCTAGAGGGATAGGAGGGAGTGGGAAGGAGGGAGGCTCAAGAGGGAAAGGATATATGTATACTTGTAGCTGATTCATGTTGCTGTACTGCAGAAACATTGTAAAGCAATTATACTCCAATTTTTTAAGTAAATTCATTTTAAAAAAGAAAATTAGGGGTTATGAGCTGAACAGCGTAAGAATGAGGAAGTTAACCACTATAAGTAAATAAGACCCTGCTAGAAACCATCTAAAAGGGAGTGAGATCCAGGCAAGAGCTCCAAGCTGGAGATGGAAGTCCAGATTTTTTTTTATGTAAACCTCCTATTATTAAAAGTTGAGAAAATTCCTTGTTATTTCAGTTGTTAGAACTCAGATTTCACTGCCAAGGCTTGGGTTGAATCCCTAGTCAAGGAACTAAGATCCAACAAGCTCTGTAGCATAGTCAAAAATAAAAATTGAGGGGGGCTCTCCTGGTGGCACTAGTGGTAAAGAACCTGCCGGCCAATGTAGGAGACATAAGAGATGGGGGTTCAATCCCTAGATCAGGAAGAATTCCTGGAGGAGGGCATGGCAAACCACTCCAGGATTCTTGCCTGAAGAATCCCATGGACAGAGGAGCCTGGCGGGTCACAAAGAGTCAGACACAACTGAAGAGACACACACACACACACAAAAGTTGAGGGGCTTTCTGGTGGTCCAGTGGCTAAGGCTCTTCACTCCCAAAGCAGGGTGTGCAGATTCAATCCCTGGTCAGGGAACTAGATCCCACATGCCAAAACTAAGAGTTCGAATACTGCAACAAAGATAGAAGACCCACATGCCCCAGCTAAGACTTGGCACAGTCAAATAAATAAATAAAATTTTAAAGATAAAAGTTGAGTTTTTTTTTTTAATTTGCAAGTCAGCTCTGCCCCATGGATCACTTTTTTTGTGTGTGATTTCTACATAAGGCAGGTACCATAGGGCTTTTCTGGAAGATGGGTAAAGTCCCTCATGGCTTACTTCCCTACTTCCAAAGATTAACTCTATGGAATTTGGGGTCCATACTGCTTAGGATGTTCTCCAAGGCCCTTTTTTCATTCTAAAATTCTAGAGCTCTGTCCTTGCTGCAATGAGAGCCCATTCCTTGGAAGTCCTAGAGGGAAAGCAGGGGATTGAAGGAGAGAGAGTAGAAGAGTCTGAAGAACACTCACAGGAACCAGTCCACAGCGATGATGATTGTGCGAAGTCGGTCACTGCAGAGGGGAGGGGAGAGAGAAGCTGCCGTTAATCAAGGCTTGAGGCACTCCACAAAGAAGTTGCCGCAGCTGGGGGCTCCTTGTGCCCTGGAGTCAAGGCTCACATTCCAGTCCAACACAGGTTGGACCAAGCTCTGAGGTGCTCATATTTGTTCTCAGCAGTGCAATTCTTTTTTTAATGTAAATGTCTGATATGGCAAATTAGGGGTATGGACATATAATATGGAATCTAGAAACATGATACTGATGAACTTATTTGCAGGGCAGGAATAGAAACACAGATACAGAGAATGGACATGTGGACACAGAAGGGGAAAGAGAGGGTGGGACGAGTCGAGAGAGTAGCACTGACATATATGCAAGACCTTGTGTGAAACAGAGAGCTAGTGGGAACCAGAAGCAGAGACGTTACTTTGCCAACAAAGGCTCGTCTAGTCAAAGCTATGGTTTTTCCAGTGGTCATGTATGGATGTGAGAGTTGGACTATGAAGAAAGCTAAGCGCCAAAAAAATGACGCTTTTGAACTGTGATGTTGCAGAAGACTGTTGAGAGTCCCTTGGACTGCAAGGAGATCCAACCAGTCCATCCTAAAGGAGATCTGTCCTGGGTATTCATTGGAAGCATTGATGTTGAAGCTGAAACTCCAATACTTTGGCCACCTGATGCGAAGAGCTGACTCATTTGAAAAGACCCTGATGCTGGGAAAGATTGAAGGTGGGAAGAGAAGGGGACAACAGAGGATGAGATGGTTGGATGGCATCACTGACTCAGTGGACATGAGTTTGAGTAAACTCCATAAGTTGGTGATGGACAGGGAGGCCTGGCGTGCTGCAGTCCATGGGGCTGCAAAGAGCTGGACATGACTAAGCGACTGAACTGAACTGAACTGGGAACCTGCTAGGGAACTCAGCTTGGTGTTCTGTGATAACCCAGAGGGATAGGAGAGAGTGGGAAGGAGGGAGGCTCAAGAGGGAAAGGATGTATGTATACTTGTAGCTGATTCTGTTGCTGTACTGCAGAAACATTGTAAAGCAATTATACTCCAATTTTTTAAGTAAATTCATTTTAAGAAAGAAAATTAGGGGTTATGAGCTGAACAGCATACAGAATGAGGAAAGTAACCACTATAAGTAAATAAGACCCTGCTGGAAACCATCTAAAGAGAGTGAGATCCAGGCAAGAGCTCCAAGCTGGAGATGGAAGTCCAGATTTTTTTATGTAAACCTCCTATTATTAAAAGTTGAGAAAATTCCTTGTTATTTCTGTTGTTAGAACTCAGATTTCACTGCCAGGGCTTGGGTTCAATCCCTAGTCAAGGAACTAAGATCCAACAAGCTCTGTAGCACAGTCAAAAATAATTAATTAAAAAATAAAAATTGAGGGGGGCTCCCCTGGTGGCAATAGTGGTAAAGAACCTGCCTGCCGATGTAGGAGACATAAGAGACGGGGGTTCAATCCCTAGATCAGGAAGAATTCCTGGAGGAGGGCATGGCAAACCACTCCAGTATTCTTGCCTGAAGAATCCCATGGACAGAGGAGCCTGGTGGGCTACCGACCATGGGGTCACAAAGAGTCAGACACAACTGAAGAGATACACACACACACAAAAGCTGAGGGGCTTTCTGGTGGTCCAGTGGCTAAGGCTCTTCACTCCCAAAGCATGGTGTGCAGATTCAATCCCTGGTCAGGGAACTAGATCCCACATGCCAAAACTAAGAGTTCGAATACTGCAACAAAGATAGAAGACCCGCATGCCCCAGCTAAGACTTGGCACAGTCAAATAAATAAATAAAATTTTAAAACTAAAAGTTGAAAATTTTTTAAAAAAAATTTGCAAGTCAGTTCTGCCCCATGGATCATCTTTTTTTGTGATTTCTACATAAGGCAGGTACCATACGGCTTTTCTGGAAGATGGGTAAAGTCCCTCATGGCTTACTTCCCTACTTCCAAAGATTACCTCTATGGAATTTGGGGTCCATACTGCTTGGGATGTTCTCCAAGGCCCTCTTTTCATTCTAAAATTCTGAGCTCTGTCCTTGCTGCAATGAGAGCCCATTCACTGGGAGTCCGACAGGGAAAGCAGGGGATTGAAGGAGAGAGAGTAGAAGAGTCTGAAGAACACTCACAGGAACCAGTCCACAGCGATGATGAGCGTGATGTCTTCAGTGGGCAGGCCGACCGAGGTGAGCACAATCACCATGGTAACCAGACCTGCCTGGGGGATGCCGGCAGCCCCGACACTGGCTGCTGTAGCTGTGATACTGCACAGGGAGAAAGGACACAGGGATGCAGGCAGGGGGAAGGGAGAAATGAGGGAGTGTTAGGAGAGACACAAAAGAAGGGAAGGGGTCAGATTCCCAAAATAAAGAGCAAATTCAAAGCGACTTTTATCAAAAGCCAATGCAGAGATACCCCCTCATCTTTTACTGGGACCTGGCTGGAGTTTCATCCAATGGTGGACGTTTTAAACAGTTCATATTGTAGATGCAAGAGCAGGTGTTTTGTTTTGTTTTGTTTTGTTTTGTTTTGTTTTTTAAGCTGAGTTGTTGTTGTTTAGTTGCTCAGTCGAGTCTGACTCTTTGCAACCCCATGGACTACTGCCCACCAGGCTCCTCTCTCCATGGTATTTCCCAGGCAAGAATACTGGAGTGAGTGGCCATTTCCTTCTCCAGGGGATCTTCCCGACCCAGGAATCAAAGCCCCATCTCCTGCACTGGCAGGCAGATTCTTTACCACTGAGCCATGAGGTACGCCCCTTAAAGCTGAGTTATGTTTTATTCCAAGACCTTTCTGAGCCAGAGTGACAGCCACTCTGATAGCTCTGAGGAAAGATTCTGAAGAGGTTAAGGATGAAGGACTTTTTGTTGGGGAAAAAAAAAAGAGGAAAAAATAAAAACTTGTTAGGAAATATCTAAAAGATTACTGCTAAACACAAAAATTAAAATTAAAAAAACAAGAGAGTAGCTCTGACATATATACACTACCCTGTGTAAAATAGATAGCCAGTGGGAAGCTGCTCTGTACCACAGGGAGCTCAGCTCAGTGCTTGCGTGACATAGAGGGGTGGGATGGGGGAGGGAGAATGGGAGGGAGGCTCACAATGGAGGGGACATGTGTTTACTTATAGTTGACTCACACCGTTGTACAGCAGAAACCAACACAACACTGTAAAGCAATTATCCTTCAAATAAAAATTAAAAATTAATTTTTAAAATATCCTCCAATTAAGATTTAAATTAAAAACACCAGACATCTCAAGTCAGTGATTTGAGTGCTTTTCTATGTATGGGATAATACAAGAGTCTGACCCGTTGATATCAGTTCCAGATGTGCATCTGAACTATACAGGGCCAGTAGCCTGCTTTGCTCCATCCTGAATTGCCCCCAAGGGGCACCTTTGGGGGCAGCTGCAGAGGCCAAGAGCTGATGGCAGGGTGACAACCTTTGTTTACTTAAAAGACCAGCGACATTTCTTTTGTCCACAGATGCAAAGGAAAGCAAGCAGTCAGCATGGCATGAGTGTCTAGGGATGTCATATCCATGCCACCCAGCTTCCCTCGTGGTTCAGTGGTAAAGAATTCACCTGCATTGCAGGATTCGTGGGTTCGATCCTTGGGTTGGGAAGATACCCTGGAGGGAGAAGTGGCAACCCACTCCAGTACTCTTGCCTGGAGAATCCTATGGACAGAGGAGCCTGGTGGGCTACAGGCCGAAGGTGTTGCAAAGAGTCAAACAACTGGGCAACTAAACAACAGCAACAAACCCCTGCCACCCAGTGCCTCACCCAGAGAGAGCAACGTGAGAGGTGATCCTGACGCTCTTTACAGTTTCCTCAGTGTTTCTTTCTTTGCTCCTTTAGTCTTCCTACGTGTAAAAGCAAAGATTTAACCAGCTGCCTCTGGGGGCTGGAAGAGGGCAGAAGAATCAACCTGGGCAGTAGCCATGAAGCAGAAGCTTGAGTCCCCCATACACACATGTGCTAGAAGTAGGTGGGTCAGTATAGAGAGGTCCTGATGCCAGGAGGGACACTCTGGAAGGTGGGCTAAGTTTAGAATCAAAAGAAGAAACTTCTATGGCACTGAGTGAGAGAAAAAACATATACACTTACATGTATATGGCTTAGGAAAACTAAAATGTGCAACACCTAGAAAATGAAAAAGATAGTGGTCCACCACCAAGTAGAGGGTCAGACCTGAATCAAGAGTAGGCTAACGAATTGAGAGTAGCATCAATATATATACACCATCCGGTGTTAATAAGACAGCTAGTGGGAAGCTGCTGGGTTCCAGGTGGCGCTAGTGGTAAGAACCCACCTGCCAATGCAGTGGATATAAGAGATATAGACTCGATCCCTGGGAAGATCACCTGGAGGGCATGGCAACCCACTCCAGTATTCTTGCCTGGAGGATCCCATGGACAGAGGAGCCTGGCAGGCTACAGTCCATGGGTCACAAACAGTCACACACGACTGAGTGACTGAGATGACACATAGCAAGAGTTTCATAAATGTTGGCCATCATCATCACCCCCAAAACCATTATCACCACCATCACCACAGTCAACACCATTCACATCATCTCCTCTATCAATCACCAACATAATCTGCATCTTCATCGTCACTGTCATCAGCATTACTATCACCAGGGTCTCTTCCTTAGACTAGATTCTCCCTAAGTTCAGGAACCATGTCTTATTTTTCGCTGCACCCTTCAATACACGCCCCCCCCCAACCAATATCCAAAGGCTCCCTTCCCTCCAACACCATCCCCGCCCCCAGCCAAGCTAGTGGCTTCTCAGGTCTCACCTGTGGGCAGGTTCCGACCAAGGCCAACTCACCTGATAGTTGTGATCTGGCCCAGATTGAGCTCGTAGTTGTTGACTTGGGCGATGAAGATGGCGGCCAGGGCCTCATAGAGGGCGGTGCCGTCCATGTTGACGGTGGCCCCCACGGGCAGTACGAACCTGGTGATGCGGCGGTCCACACCGAGGCCCTCCTCCAGACAGCGGAAGGTGATGGGCAGTGTCGCAGAGCTGGGGAAGAGAGCCCCAAGGGCTGAGGATAGGGGGTAGCCCTGGGCCCAAGGAGGGCTCCCTTGAGAACACCGGGAGGCAGGCTGGGAACTAGAGTAAGGGGAAGATGGCAGATGGATAACATTTCAGGGGCTGATAACTGTGCATGGGGGAGAGGGACTCCTCATGACACAGGGAGCACACAGCAGTGACGTCCCCCAGGCTCACGTCTCTTGACCCACCTAAAGTCCATTGCTTAAGGCTACTTACTACATACTAGTTCAGGTCACTGGTTCATGCCACTAGCTCACTCTAACCATCCACTCCCAGAAAGAAGAGGAGAGGTCTTCTAAGTTCCCACCTCTCAGGGCTAAGAGAAGGGTATTACAGAAGACTCCTATTCCCCACTTCCTGTGTTTACTTGGGGACTGACCTCAGCTATACTAGCCTTCTCAGCCTTTCTCCCCACTTGGAGTCAGCTGATCCATAAAACATGTGCTCTGTCTGGTCTGCTTTATATCATGCAAAGAGAAGCCTGGACCCACAGAGAGGATGTCTAGGTATCCATGCCTGTGGCAACCTGGTGAGTTTAATTCTGGGGGTACAAGCGAACCAATCCTACTTGACCACAGATCAAGAGGCACATTCTCCAGTGTATAAGCAATAACAATTATATTCTTCTTCCATCTGGTTGGCTCTAGTGATACGTCTCAGATTGTTTTGAAATCGGTTGATGGGAGAAAGGGAAGCTTCTTATGAACCCCCTGAAACCACAATCATAAAACATGTGCTCTGTCTGGTCTGCTTTATATCATGCAAAGAGAAGCCTGGACCCACAGAGAGGATGTCTAGGTATCCATGCCTGTGGCAACCTGGTGAGTTTAATTCTGGGGGTACAAGCGAACCAATCCTACTTGACCACAGATCAAGAGGCACATTCTCCAGTGTATAAGCAATAACAATTATATTCTTCTTCCATCTGGTTGGCTCTAGTGATACGTCTCAGATTGTTTTGAAATCGGTTGATGGGAGAAAGGGAAGCTTCTTATGAACCCCCTGAAACCACAAAATAAAAGAAGCCAAGAGATCTCCCAGAGGCCGTCTCAAGGCAAGATGAGACCCTACAAGCTAGAAACTGACTGAGATCAGGAGGCATGTTGGAACCTTTGTCCTAACCTCAAAGTTGGTAGCTTTGGTCCATATTAAACAGAGAAACAGAAAAAGAGCGGAAAAGAGTCACAACAGCAAGCCCATGACAAAGATCAGTGCCCAGGTGTTGGGTGCTAAGTCACTTCAGTCATGTCTGACTCTTTGTGACCCTATGGACTATAGCCTGCCAGGCTCCTCTGTCCAAGGGATCGTTCAGTCAAGAGTGCTGGAGTGGATTGCCATTTCCTCCTCCAGGAGATCTTGATCCACCTTCAAAGAGCCACTGACACTACTTAATAGCCCAGATGAGGTTCTGAAGTGGTAGAGAGGGCAGGACTCCCAGGAGATCCTGGGAAAGACAAAGACTGGATCTAGGAAAGGTACCAGCAGTGGGGGTCAAGGCCATACCTGGAAGACGTGCCCATGGCGGTGATGAGAGCCTGCAGTATTCCTCCAATGAAGGGGAAAGGATTCCGGTGAGTGATGAGGAAGTAGATGAGAGGCAGGATGCCACCGGCATGGACGAACAAACCCACGATGACGGTCAGAGTGTACATGCCCAGCTGACCTCCCAGGACGGCCATGTCTTCCATCTCTAAGATCTTGCCAGCAATCAGGAACAGGATACCCACGGGTGCATACCTGGGCCAAGCCAGACACCTGTCAGGCCTTCCTCATGACCTCCCCTGGCACTAGCAGCCCCAAGCCTTTGTCCATATAGACCCTGGAGCCAGGCAACACCCACCATACAGCACCTGACTCCCCTCCAACCTCCCCCACACAATAACCTATGGGGCGAATTTCCATGAACATATCCCCTGTTTTCTTCCTGCCTATCCACAGCTCAACCTCAGTCCTACAACTCCAAGATATACTCTCTTATAAGGGCTCTCCTTCACCTGCTCCCCACTTCAAAGACCTCCCAATAATCTCTGTCTTCAGGACTTCCACCTGAGGCGATGCCCAGATACTCCCTATCTCTGACCCTCTAACTTCCTTCATTTCCCATATTTGTACCTCATATGCCCCTATTCTCTTCCCTAAAAGTGCATATCCTCACTCATTCACCAGCCCTGAGCTATTTCACCTGGATTTCCCACAGACATCTCAAAACAATCTCTCTCAAATATCCTATGATATCACTTATTTGTGGAATCTTTAAAAATGGTACAAGTGAACCTATTTACAAAACAGAAATTGTGTCACAGATGTAAAATACAAACTTATGGTTACCAAAGTGAAAGGGGGAAATAAACTGGAAGAGTGGGATTAACATATGCACATTACTATATATAAAATGGATAACTAATAAGAACCTCCTGTATAGCACAGGGAACTCTGTTCAATACTCTGTGATGACCTATGTGGGAATGGAATCTAAAAGAGAGTGGATATATGTATGTATATTATATATAACTGACTCACTCTGCTGTACATCTGAAACTAACACAACATTGTAAATCAACTATATGCCAATAAAAATTAATTATAAACAACCTGTCTTATTATATTACCTATTTATTCATTTACTCAACAAATATCCATTGAGCACCTACTATGTTCCATTCACATGGTTCCTGCCCTCTTGGTGCTTACATTCTAATGGGCGAAATATGCAGTATACAGAGAAATATGTCATTAAAAACTTCAGTGTGTGATAACTGCAAAATCCCCACTTTTGAGTGGGGCTCTAAGAAGGACTGGTCAGGGAGGGCTTCTTGGAAGATGTGACATTTGCACTGAGACCTGAATGATGAAAAGCAACCATGCATATCTGAGGGGAAAGCACTGCAGGAACAGTGCAAGACCCAGAGGTGAATCTGAGCTAGGAGTATAGGAGGAGCAGAGAGAAGACCAGTGTGACTGGAGCAGTGAGTGAAAAAGGATAGTAGAGGAGACAGAAGCAAGTTCATCAAGGGCTCTCCTGTTTTCCCCCAAAATCAGCTCTTTGCTTAGTTTTATGAGTTTCTGCCAATGGTACCCTAATTAACCCATCACCTGGCTTCCTCTGTTACTTCTCTCTCTTTAGAAATTGAAGTCTACACTTGTTCATTGTCATGGAGGATGTATTATGTACTACAGGAGGTGAGGACCACTTGGGAAGTTGCTGCAACAGCTTAGGACAGAAATGATGAGACCCAAGCTAAGGCTGTGGAAATAAGAATACAGGAGATACCTCCAGACATTTCTGGGCTCAAGGATAGGCCTGGTGGGTGATTGCTGAATTGTCCCCAACTCTATGTCTATGAATATTCCCAAACTCCTCACCTCCATCCTTCTTTCTCATCCTCTACAAAATTCCTCAACTCCGTATCAATTGTACATGATTTCTTTCCTTCCATACTCAGCTACCTGGCACATATAGCGTACATGAGTGCTTGCTCAGTCGTGTCTGACTCTTTGTGATCCCATGGAATGAAGCCCATCAGGCTCCTCTGCCCATGAAATTTTCCAGGCAAGAATACTGGAGTGGGTTGCTATTTCCTACTCCAGGGGATCTTCCTGACCCAGGGATTGAACCTGCAACTCCTGCATTGGCAGGCAGATTCTTACCATTGTGACACATGGATATTTTCCCAAACATGCCAAATACCACTATAAAACTCATGGGTCCCAATTCAGTTGAGTTTTCAATACTTCTTTTCAATATTCTTGCTTATCCTTGATAAGCTTCCCCTCCAAGCTAAGTTGAGATCTTGGAAAAGCAGCTGGAAGGGTCCAGGACATCAGACATCATGGGGTTAACTGGACCCAAGTGGGTAAGAAAGGGGAGAAGGGGACTTCTCCCTCCTGCACAGCCTCAGAACCCCAATTGTGAATACAGTGGAGTGATCTTACTGGCCCCACAGTCCCCATCCCCTCCACTTCTGAAACTTTTATTCCTAATGACAAAGTGGTTATGTGCAATGCATACAAACATACTATGGGTCTTCTGGCTCAGTACTGGATTCCCTTTAAAATCTTTCATGTTGCAAGTTATTCCAGTCCTGTTCTGCTTTCCTTCTTGGGTTTTGTTTTGTCTATTTTTTGTTGTAAACTCTTGAAGTAACAGCACTTTAAAAAGGGTGACAACTGGGGCTTCCCTGGTGGTCTAGTGGTTAAAAATCTGCCTTGCAATTCAAGGGACATCAGTTCAATCCCTGATTCAGAAGATCCCACATACTGTGGGGCAACTGAGCCCATGGGCCACAAGTAATGAGCCTGCACTCTAGAGACTGCAGGCTGCAACTACTGAGCCCAATGGGCCACAACTCCCGAAGGGTGCGCAACGTGCCCTAGAGCCGTCTTCTGCAACAAGAGAAGCCACCACAGTGAGAAGCCTGTGCACAACTGCAGAGTGGCCTCCACTTGCCGCAACTAGAGAAAGCCTGTGTACAGCAACAAAGACCCAGCGCAGCCAAAAGTAAATAGAAATTTTTTTCAAAGAACGACAACTGAATTACAAGGCAGAGACCACCTTGAGCCTGACTGTGGAGACCACTCTGTATCCATTACTGCAGGCTGCAACTACTGAGCCCAACGGGCCACAACTCCCGAAGGGTGCGCAACGTGCCCTAGAGCCGTCTTCTGCAACAAGAGAAGCCACCACAGTGAGAAGCCTGTGCACAACTGCAGAGTGGCCTCCACTTGCCGCAACTAGAGAAAGCCTGTGTACAGCAACAAAGACCCAGCGCAGCCAAAAGTAAATAGAAATTTTTTTCAAAGAACGACAACTGAATTACAAGGCAGAGACCACCTTGAGCCTGACTGTGGAGACCACTCTGTATCCATGACTTTTGTTTTTAATCAAACAAAAATTTTTAACATTTGCCCTTTAATTTTCATTTAAAATCAATTTATTTAAATATTTTAGCTGTAAGTTCTGAATAGTGAAGAAATAGTAGATGCTGTGAGCACTCAGTACTGTCTCCCACTCCCTCTTCTCACCCTAATCTCCAGGCCTTGCCTCTTTGCTCAAGATACAGACAGGCACTCTGCACCCTGCTGCTTTCCCAGGCTCTCAACTTAGCCTCTAGCCCCTCCCAGCCACTTTCCCCTGATTTGGGCTGATGTACAAAGTCTTCCCCAATTTGGGAAGGCAGCCTAGTTCACATCTTCCACCACTGTTCCCAACGTATGCACCCACCTTCTCGAACTCCTCACCGTTCCCCAGAGAACTCAGATTCTTTCAAGCTTCTCGTGTTCTTTTCCCTCTGCTTGATGTACCTCTTCCTTCTTCATGTCCTGTTGGACTCCTACTCACCTTTCAAGACCCAACTAAGACTTGGACTTCTCCTTGACTTTCTCCTCACCTTCCCAGGCAGAGTTCACTGCGTATACCTCACTGGCAGCTCACTTTTCTGTATTCCCTATACTATTTTTTTCTTTTGAACCTTTGGTTTTGTACTTGGGTCTAGTCAATTAACCATTTTGTGGTAGTTTCAGGTGAACAGCGAAGGGACTCAGCCATAAGGTTTACACGTGTCCCTTCTCCCCCAAACTCCCCTCCCATCCAGACTGCCATGTAACACTGAGCAGAGTCCCCTGTGCTCTACAGTAGGTCCTGGTTGGTTATCCACTTTAAACAGAGCAGAGTGTACATGTCCATCCCAAACTCCCTTACTATCCTGTCCCCCTGACAATCATAATTTCGTCTCCTAGTCTGTGAGTTTTTTTCTGTTTCATAAGTAAGATCATTTGTATCATTTTTTTTTAGATTCCACATATAAGGGATGTCATGTTTTTCTCTTTCTCTCTTACTTCACTCAGTATGGCATTCTCTAAGTCCACCCAAGTTGCTGCAGATGGCATTATTTCATTCTTTTTAATGGCTGGGTAATATTCCATTGTGTATAAATACCATATCTTGTTTATCCATTGCTCTGTCAATCATATTCCCTATACTTTTTAAATGTCTCTTGACTCTAGAACCTTCCACCTTGTATCATATTTATCTAATATGCATCTGTCTCCTCTAAGACTTTGCAAGCTCTTTAAAGACAGGGACTGAATTCAAGTTATCTCTGTATCCCAGAGTTCGAAACAAAGTCTGCCTGGGAAAATGTCTGATGGGATTTAAAGAGTGAATGAATGAATGTGTCAATTAAGGAATAATTAGCAAGTGGATAAATGAATAAGAAAATGAGCAAATGAAACATGAATGACAGGTGTGTGAATGAATGAGTGGGTTAAGCAAACAGATGAAAATGCAGGGGATATTTGATTAAGTGATAGAATAACAAATGTAGAGATGAACAAGTCAGTCAAAGAATAAGTCTGAATGAATAAATGACTTAGAAAATCGATCAATCAATTAATCAATGGGTTAACTAATGCATGGATGAGTTTGGGAATGAATTTATGAGTGAATGGATATATGAATGAGTGAATTAACTTATGCACAGACAAATGAACAAATGAGAAAATGAATAAACTAATGCATGGAAGAATAATGATAAATAAATGAATGAGTGAATGGATAATGTGGCTAATCCATAAAAGAACGAGCAGATGAGTAGATGAATGATGGAGTGAGTGAACAATGCACAGAAGCATGAGTACAAATGAACAGATGAGTGAATACAGAGATGAACAGGAGAGCGAATGAGTGAATAAACCATTGCACCAAGGACTGAACGAATGAGTGAATGAGTGGGTGAGTGAATTAACCAATACATATATGACAACTTTGGCCAAAGGCTCCCCACAACCATTTCAGTAGCTAACCCACAGCCTGACTTCCCAGTGCTGACATCCTTCCCATGTGCCATCACCATCACTCTCTGCCCCCATCACAGACCCACTCACCAGATAATGATGCCCACCAGCCTCATAATAGCCTCATTGAGGCTGTCGAAGAAGTCCCGCAGGACTCGGCCCTTGTGTTTCATGCCACCAATGACCAGCCCAAAGGCCACTGAGAAGACCACAAGGCCCAGGGCATTGATGCCATTGGCTGAGCCAGGCACAGGTACAGTCTCTTCAAAGCTCAGCACCTCCTGCAGGGTGCCCAAGGCTCGCGTGACATTTTCCAGGAGGCCGGTTCCATTCTCCAGTGAGGATGAAGGTGGCATAGAGGTGCCCAGCTCAGATCCATTATCTGTCCTCACGACAGTCCTGGTTACCAACCTCGTGCTGTACTGTGTCTTAAACTGAAATATGGAGATATCAGGCCATAGATGAATGGATAGTAGACTGAGTGCATCAATAAATAAATGAGGAAGTGAACAGCCTCACTTGTGCATGGGAGAATGAGTATAGATTTTGCATGAGCAATGTTCAGACAGATCTGGGGGGCCTGTCTCCTCAACAATTTATGATCAGAAGCCCTGGTTCCTTCTCCATTACCATCCCCAGGCAGCCTTGGGTTGGCCTAAGTCCTTGTCTCTAACCTTCCCTGATCGCCACACCATAGGAAGCACAGTCTTGCTTTCAGACTCTTCCAAAAGCCCTGAACAGTGAGTGCTCTGTCCCATCCTTCTTCCCATCCCTCCCTCCTGGGCCATTCACTCAGCAGCAAGCTCCCCCAACCACCCAAACCTCCTTGATCAGACAATGTCTTTCCCCCTGACCTGTTTGAAGCAGGCCTCCACAAGGTTGGGCGGAAACATATTTCTGCAGAAAAACATCAGATAAATGGACGTGGTTAGACCTTGGAAGAGAATCTAGAGTGATCATAGCAATAATAATAACAACAACAGCAAAATAATAGCAGACAGCATTTGAACACTGAGCTAAGTGTCTTACCTCTAGGACCTGACTTAAACATCACACTAACCCTGGAGAATCCCATGGACAGAGGAGCTTGTCAGGCTACAGTCCATGGGGTCAAAAAAAGTCAGACATGACCAAGCAACTAAGCATGCATGCAACCCTAAAAGTATTAGTGATTCTCCCCATTTTACATACAAAGAAACCAAAGCAAAAAAGAACTTATGTAAGTTACCCAAAGCCACATAGCTGCTAACTCGGGGGGAGGGGTAGAGGGACCTCAAATTCAGATCTGTCTGAGCCCTAGGTTAGGACACTATGCCATCTCAGGGACTTCATATACAGTGGTGTCTCAAAAAAAAAAAAAAAACACACACACACACAGAAAGCTCCTGAACTCTTCCAACACTAGCTTTCCCCAAATTAAGTCACTACGGGAGACTTGTGGCCAGTCTTGACACTGGCAGGCAAAATCTTGCTAATCCAGGAGAATTATTCACCTTCCAATGCATCTCTGGAATACCAAACAAACACCATTTGTCCTGAGCCCATACCAAGAAGGTGCAACTATAGCCTTCCGAGCCTAAGGATCAAAAGATCACATTTTGGAAGTAAGCAAAATCAATCTCAGGGGATCTGTGGGCTTCCCTGCTGGCTCGGTCAGCAAAGAATCTGCCTGCAATGCAGGAGACCCAAGTTCCATCCCTGAGTCAAGAAGATCCCCCAGAGAAGGAAATGGCAACCCATTCCAGTACTCTTGCCTGGGAAATTCCATGGACAGAGAAGCCTGGTGAGCTACAGTCCACGGGGTCACAAAAGAGTCAGACACAACTTAGCGACTAAACCACCACCACCACCCAGGACAGAAACTGAGTGCCAAGAAAACCCAGGTGGGCACCAGTGGTGAAGAACCTGCCTGCCAACTCAGGAGATGTAAGAGACATGGATTCACTCCCTGAGTCAGCAAGATCCCCAGGAGAAGGAAACAGCAACCCACTCCAGTATTCTTGCCTGAAAATTCTACAGCCAGAGGAGTTTGGCAGGCTACATACAGTCCAGGAACTCACAAAAAGAGTCAGACGTGACTAAGGACGCACTATTATTCTAAAACTAGGCTCAACTTGGGTGCCATATTTCCTTGCTGGGTCCGCCTGTCTCCCCATAGGTCTCCCCGTGAGTAAAGGTTGTTACACGTAGGGCTGGCATTCCCATCAACATTAGAAAGGACGTCACCTGACCAGGTCCATGAAGGCATCTGCCGTGGGGATGGTCTCGATCCGCCCCTCACGGTGCAGCCCCTCCTTGGAGCCCTTCCCAGGGTGGATGATGGTGACCATGAGGATGCCGATGAAGACCGCGATGACCGTGGTCACCATGTAATACACAGCTGCCCGCATCCCCATCCGCCCTGTCGCCTTGTTATCCAGGGACGCCATACCTGGAGGACAGGTGATACAGCCCAGAGGAGCCCCACTCACACCCCACCACCCGCTCTCCCATCCACTTGCTCCTCGGTCCCCATACTGCCACAACCAACCCTCCTCCCGTGACCCACCCCCGTCCTTCCACCCACATGGCTACCTTCCAACTCCCATTCTGTGTTCCAAATACACCTTTCACTCCATCCTTTATCCCAAGCACCACTTCACTAACCCTCCTTCTACTCCAAGCCAACATTTTCAACCCCTACTCCATCCTCTAATTACCCCTATTTTGCACCATAACTTCATCTGCATTCCTCTCTTTCTCCTACTATCCACCCCAAGAATCACACCTCCCTTCAACCCACCCCAGTATACACTATCTGTATGTAGTATATACACTTGGTACCCTATCCAGACACCCTTTACAAGGCTGATACACCCATCTTTCCACAACTGAGCATGCTGGCTGCTAACAACTCATGCTGGCCCCTTCTCTTGAATGTTGCTCTCAGCACAACAGGAGCTTACTTGCCCACAAAGGCCCCATGGGAGGCTGGGAGAAATGACTGATTGGTACAGGGATTCAAAAGCTCAGCTCCTTTGATTTAGAGGGGGCAGAGTTGTGGAGGACAACTCTGTAGTTTTATACATTCTCCAGAGCTCCCTATGGGATCAAGCTGAGAGGCCAGCCTTCTTCTGAAGCCATTTCTGCTTAGTTTCTTCATCCACCCCATCCTGTTCATCTCACTTCCTCATAGGTTTCTCTTGAGAACTATTTTATCCCTCAATAAATCGCTTGTGCAAATATCCCCATCTCAGGCTCTGTAGCTAGGGAAACCCAACCCAAGAAATCATTCTTCTATGCCTTTATCATCACCTCCACCCCACCAAAGCTGGTGCTTGGGAACTGACCACTCATGGGCCAAATATGGCCTGCTGTCTATTTCTATAAATAAAGTTTTATTGGAACACAACAATGCCCATTTGTTTACTTACTAATCTGCTGCTGCTTTTGCACGACAAGAGAAGTGAAGAGTTGCAACAGAGACCACATGGCCCTTGAAACTGAAAATGTGTTCTACCTGGCCGTTTACAGAAACAATTTACCAGGCCCTGCATAGGCTGTCTATACTTCCATCCTACCCTCCACCCACCAGGGCTTCCCTTGTGGCTCAGTTGGTAAAGAATCCACCTGCAATGCAGGAGACCTGGGTTTGATCCCTGGGCTGGGAAGATCCCCTGGAGAAGAGAAAGACTACCCACTCCAGTTTTCTGGCCTGGAGAATCCCAAGGACTATATAGTCCGTGGGGTCGCAAATAGTCAGACACAACTGAGCGACTTTCACTTTCACTTTCTCCACCCACTATTTTGTAACCTCCGTCTCAAACACCTTCATCCACAGCCCACTCCATGACCATTCACACCATATCCCAGGTACTTTCCCTGGTGGCCCCACAACAGCCTTCCCTTCATCTCTAAGCCCCCAACAGGCTGGTATTTTACCTCCAAGGAAAAGTACAGGAACATTACTGAGATAAGTCACCTAGGTCATACGGGTTCTAGAACCCAGGTCTGACTGGGACTGGGGCTTTGGTCAAGGACTCAGAGCGAGTTGCATGCTCCGTGTTTGAGGCCTGAGTTGGGGAGGTGGTCCCATGCTTGGAACAGCCTTGGCTCAAGGTGTGAGCCTGGACTCTGGGATGGGTCTTGGAGGCCAGCCCCAGCCTGGGTTCTCTCACCTGTGACCAGACTGGAGACAATGAGGGGCAGCACCAGCATCTGCAGCATCCTCATGAGGAGCTCTCCGGGGAAAGAGAAGTACTTGATCTGGCGGTAGCTGAGCTGGTATGGGCGCAGGGCAAAGGCCAGGCTGACCCCTAGGGCCAGAATGAGGGGTGCACAGAGTTGAATTTGGTCACTGAGCCCCAAGGAGGGGCCATCCATCCCAAGCAGGGTCTGTGTGTGTGTGGATGGAGGTAAAAGACAAGAGAAACATTTGATGAGTGTGTGTCCGTGTGTACATTGTGGAATGCATGAATTTATGTGCTACTGCTGTGGCATGTGTGTATATGTCTACACACACTTCTGTGTACCTATGTACACGTATGTAACAGTGTGTGCTCACTTGTGCACATGTATCCGTGCCTGTATGTGATGGCCCATGTACATCACATGTACATGTCTTTCCTATGTGTGCATATAGGTGTTACTTGTATGTGTTGGATCAGTGGTAAAGAATCCACCTGCCAATGCAGGACATGCAGGTTCGATCCCTGGATTGGGAAGATCCCCTGGAGAAGGAAATGGCAACCCACTCCAGTGTTCTTGCCTAGGAAATCCCATGGACAGAGGAGCCTGGCAGGCTACAGTACAAGAGCTGGACATGACTAAGCTACTGAACAACATGTTCACTTGTGCACACGCATCTGTGCCTGTATGTGAGGGCCCACATACATGAGATGTGCATGTTTCTCCTACATGTGCACCTAGGTGTGACTTATATGTGTGTGTTACTAATTTCAAGCATGGGGGTTTACATGTATTTAAGCTTTTCAGTGAGCCAATGTGTGGGCAGAATAATGCATATGTGCGTGTGAACATGTTTGTAAGTTCTACTATAGGTGTACAAATGTGTGAGTTTACGTGTTTGCACCTGAACTTTTGTGCATGCATAAAAATGTGTTCGTGTCTGTGTTCACATGCAGAAAGTGTACGCTGTGTGTTCACATGCAGTGTGCATTTGAACAGTGTATACTTATGCATGTGTGTACACTTGCATATCCATGAGACACTGCACATACAACTGTGTTTGCAGGAGTGTGTACTATTTGTCTATATCATGGGGAGGAGGAATGGTGGACTTGGGCACGCGTGCAGGGGAGAATAAGTAAGTGGAGGGAAGAAACGTGAATGCAGGGGATGTCCCTCGAGTCCTCACCCTCCAAGGGCAGAGCCCGCCCATCCCAGATGACTCACCAATGACCACGGCACTGACGGTCAGCAGGATGAAAGCGTTCCTGCGCAGGAACCGCAGCACGTGCTCGCGCGTCATGGTCTGCAGGCGCAGGCGCGTGCGCAGCGCTCTCTGCTGCAGGCTCTCCTGCAGCCTCTGCAGCCAGCCCACCCGGCCCAGCCGCTGGCCACTCTCCCGCAGAAAGAGGCTGTTGCCATGGCTGCTCATCGTCTATCTGTGGGGAACAGAGGGAGCAGGCCTGGTGAGGGATGAGACAGAAGGCGAATGTGGGTAGAAAGGAAAGGGCAGAAGCTGGTGAGGAACTCGGGGAGAGCACCGGTCCAGTGGCGATGTGCCCACGCTGGGCTGCCTGAGAACACCGCCTGGAGTTCAAGGGTCATGTCCTGGCAGAAAAAGGATCAAGGTCTCCAGAACCATTCCCAGGCATGGGTGGGAAAGACAAAGAAGCAGATCACAATTTCAGGGACGATTTTGCCATTCTGTATCTCTGGCCCCCTCCTTAGTTCATGAAAAGTGAAAGTGTTTGTTGCTCAGTTCAGTTCAGTTCAGTTCAGTCGCTCAGTCGTGTCCAACTCTTTGCGACCCCATGAATCACAGCACGCCAGGCCTCCCTGTCCATCACCAACTCCCAGAGTTCACTCAGATTCACGTCGATCGAGTCAGTGATGCCATCCAGTCATCTCATCCTCTGTCGTCCCCTCCTCTCCTGCCCCCAATCCCTCCCAGCATCAGGGTCTTTTCCAATGAGTCAACTCTTCGCATGAGGTGGCCAAAGTACTGGAGTTTCGGCTTTAGCATCATTCCTTCCAAAGAAATCCCAGGGCTGATCTTTGGAATGGACTGGTTGGATTTCCTTGCAGTCCAAGGGACTCTCAAGAGTCTTCTCCAACACCACAGTTGAAAAGCATCAATTCTTCAGCACTCAGCCTTCTTCACATTCCACCTCTCACATCCATACATGACCACACTCAGTCCTGTCCAACTCTTTAAGACCAGATGGACTGCAGCCCACCAGGCTCCTCTGTCCATGAAGTTCTCCAAGCAAGAATCCTGGAGTGGGTTGTCATTTCCTCCTTCAGGTAATCTTCCTGACCCAGGGAAGATCTTCCCAACCCATCAAACCTGCATCTCCCAAATTGCAGGCAGATTCTTTACTCTCTTATGAGATTGTTACAAGTAATTGGGAGCTTCCCCAGCTCACAAACCAGACTAACAAGCCTCTGCCAAACACCAGTTTCACACAGAGCCTTAAACAAGGTACTTTGGGGCTAGCACCCCAAGTTAATATGATTTCATGTTTGGCCTAGTTGCTGTGCTGTGCTCAGTCGTGTCTGACTCTTGCCACCCCATGCACTGTAGCCGGCCAGGCTCCTCTGCCTATGGAATCCTCCAGCCAAGAATAATGGAGTGGGTTGCCATTTCCTGCTCCAGGGATCTTCCTGACCCAGGGATCGAACCCATGTCTCCTGCATCTCCAGCACTGCAGGCAGATTCTTTACCACTGAGTCACTTGGGAAGCAGAAGAGGTGCCACCAAATGGACTTTCCACAATGACAGAATCAGCAGATGCCTGCATTTACTGGTGCCCAATAAATGGAGCTCCTCTGCATGAATGCCCAAGTGAGCAACAGGGAGAGGGAGAATCCATGGGATGAAAATGGTGATATTTCTTGACACCAGCACCTCTTCGGGATCCATTTTTGAAAAAAAAAAAAATGGGATGTTCGAGTCACCCTGGGGTGCCAGATGCTGTTTCCCAAACTTCAGATTTCCATGTCTTCACTTTACATTCAGCCAAATCCATGTCACTTCCCAGGTGGCACTAGTGGTAAAGAATCCATCTGCTAATGCAGGAGACATGGGTTTGATTCCTGGGTTGGGAAGATTGCCTGGAGGAGGGCTCGGCAACCCACTGCAGTATTCTTGCCTGGAGAATCCCATGGACAGAGGAGCCTGGCGGGCTATGGTCCATAGGATCACAAAGAGTTGAACGCGACTGAAGCGACTGAGCAAATGTCATTTTATTTACTTATCTAAATAAATGAATCTACAAGTGAACTCACAGGGAGCATGGATTTGATCCCTGGTCAAGAGACTCATAGACTTAGAGAACAAACCTACAGATGCTGGTGGGGAAAGTTGGGGGGAAGGGATGGCTAGGGAGTTTGGGATGGACATGTACATACTGCTATATTTAAAATGGATAGCCAACAAGGTCCTACTGTATAGCACAGGGAACTCTGCTCAATCTTATGTAGTAGCCTGCATGGGAGGAGAGTTTGGGGAAGAATGAACACATGTATGGCTGAGTTCCTTTGCTGTCCACCTGAAACTATCACACTGTTAATCGGCTATACTTCAATACAAAATAAAAAGTTACCAAAAAAATGTAAACTGGAAATTTTAGATTATTACTTGAAAAGCTGATTATATTTTAATACACATTAAATAAAATGCACCCTGGTGGCTCAGAGGTTAAAGCGTCTGCCTCCAATGTGGGAGACCCGGGTTCGATCCCTGGGTTGGGAAGATCCTCTGGAGAAGGAAATGGCAATCCACTCCAGTATTCTTGCCTGGAGAATCCCATGGACTGAAAAGCCTAGTAGGTTACAGTCCACGGGGTTGCAAAGAGTCAGACACGACTGAGCAACTTCACCTCACCTCATCCTTTTACCAATACCATATATGCACAGGGCAGTCTGGAAACTGATTTTCATGAATCTGAGGAACATTTGCCTTTGTGGTCCCCTTCCATTAAAACATACATCAAAATTAACCTACAGGGGTGTGATGGGGTGAGTGGGAGGTTGAAAGGAGGTTCAAGAGGGAGGGCACATATGTATACCCATGGCTGATTCATGTTGATGTATGGCAGAAACCAACACAATATTGCAATTATCCTTCAATTAAAAATAAATAAATTTCTAAAAAATATTTTACAACTGCATTTGTATAAAAGTAAATATATTATTTTGGAGCTTGATAAAGGTGATTGCTATACAATGTTGCAAGTGAATTAAATGCCACTGAATGCCATTTTAAAATGGATGGTTGTTCTGTGTACATTTCACTCCCTTTTTTAAATGAATATATAAATATTATATATTAAAACATTTTCTTCAACCTGGGAAAGTTAAATTCTTTATTGTAATTTTAAAAGAAGCACAAACAGGAATTTCCCTGGTGGTTCAGTGGTTAAGACTCTGCCTTTCCACTTTGTAGGGAGCATGAGTTTGATTCCTGGTCAAGGAACTAAGATCCCACAAACCATGAGGCTCAGAAAAAAAAAGCATAAATGTTTGCATGGGTCCTTAAAAGTATTGTGGGCCCTGGGCAGCTCCTAATCTAGAATGATAAGTAGACTTGCCTATATGACCTCACAGCAAGTGGCAGTGTACCTATTGTTGCCATATTGGAAATTCTGTTATCCCTCTAGATTCATTCCCAGGCAAAAGGCTAACCACGAGAGATAGCATGGCCCAGGCCCCCCTGCCATTTCAGTCAGGCCAGTGGGAAACAGCAGAATGGAAAGTGGGAAAAGATGGAGATGGAGCATTCTTCCAGCTCCCCCTGCCAGGCTCATGTTTGGCAGTGACTGGCTTCCCAGGTGACGCAGTAGGGAAGAACCCACCTGCCAATGCAGGAGACGCAAGAGGGTTTGAACCTTGGGTCAGGAAGATCCCCTGGAAGAGGAAATAGCAACCCACTCCAGTATTCTTGCTGGAAAAACCCCTAGACAGAGGAGCCTGGTGGGCTACAGTCCATGGGGTGCCAAGAGTTGGACACAACAGCACACACAGGCACGTACTCCTCTACATAAGGCCACAGCTCCCATCAGACAGTCCTCTGCAGCTGTTGGACATTTGGACATCTTCTTTGGAAAATGACTATTTAGTTCCTCTACCCATTTTGCAGATTGATTTTTGTTATTGAGTTGTATGAAATCTTTATATATTTTGGATATTAACCCCTATCCAGTGCACGATCTGCGAAGTTTTTCTCCCCTTCTGCAGGTTGCCTTTTCATTTTGCTGTTGTTTTGGTTTGGGGTTTTTTGGTCATACAGAAGCTTTTAAGTTTGATGTAGTACCACTTGCTGATTTTTGCTTTTGTTGTTTATGCTTTTGCTGTCATATCAAAAAAAAAAAAAAAAAAAAAAAAAAAAAAAAAAAACCTCATTGATGGGACCAGTGTAGAGGAACTTCTTTCTAACATTTTCTTCTAACAGTTTTATGGCTTCAGGTCATATATTTAAGTCTTATACCCAATCAATCCATCCGGTCCCATCACTTCATGGCAAATAGATGGGGAAACACTGGAAACAGTGAGGAACTTTATTTTGAGGGGCTGCAAAATCACTGCAGATGGTGACTGCAGCCATGAAACTAAAAGATGCTTGTTTCTTGGAAGAAAAGCGATGACCAACCTAGACAGCAGACTAAAAATCAGAGACATTACTTTTCCAACAAAGGTCTGTCTAGTCAAAGCTATGGTTTTTCCAACAGTCATGTATGGGTGTGAGAGTTGGAATAAAAAGAAAGCTGAGCACCGAAGAATTGATGCTTTTGAACTGTGGTGTTGGAGAAAACTCTCGAGAGTCCCTTGGACTGCAAGGAGATCCAACCAGTCCATCCTAAAGGAAATCAGTCCTGAATGTTCATTGGAAGGACTGATGTTGAAGCTGAAACTCCAGCACTTTGGCCAACTGATGCGAAGAACTGACTCATTTGAAAAGACTCTGATGCTGGGAAAGATTGAGGGCAGGAGAAGTGGACAACAGAGGATGAGATGATGTTGGATGGCATCACCGACTCAATGGACATGAGTTTGAGTAAACCCCGGGAGTTGGTAATGGATAGGGAGGCCTGGAGTGCTGCAGTCCATGGGGTCACAAAGAGCTGGACACGACTGAGTGACAGAACTGAACTGAACGCATTTCAAGTTAATTTTTGTAAGTGGCGTAAAATTGTTATTTAGTCACCAAGTCGCGTCCAACTCTTTTGTGACTCCATGGACTGTAGCCCGCCAGGCTCCTCTGTCCATCAGATTTCCCAGGCAAGAACATTGGAGTGGGTTGCCATTTCCTTCTCCAAGTGATCTTCCCAACCCAGGCATCAAACCTACATCTCTCACACTGGCAGGTGGATTATCTACCCCTGAGCCACCAGGGAAGCTCAGGATAAAATGGGGGTCAGATTTTATTATTCTGCACGTGTTTAACCAGCTTTCCCAACATCATTTGTTAAAGAGAGTATCTTTTCCCACTGAGTGTTTGTGGCTGCCTTGCCATGATAAAAAAGCTATTGCTACAGTGGCAATCATATTTCGGTGTGGGCCAAAAAGTTCATTCAGATTTTTCCATAACATCATATGGGAAAACCCAAAGGAACTTTTCAGGCCAAACCAATATTATACAACATATATCAAAACAACATGGTGTACATCTTGAAATGTATCCAATGTTATGTATCAATATATACTCCAATTAAAAATAATAATAAAGACAATTCTTTGTGACAGCCACAGCTCTCTCCAGGTCTCCCTCTTGCTCCCTCCTTGCCACTCCCCTATTCTTGCTGGTCCCTGAATGTTGTACCAACTTTACTGGTCTAACCTTATAAATAGTCCTTAATTTTCAACTCCCCTTTTCGAGTGTGCTGTCAGTTTCCTGACAGACACACTAGATTCATCTGGCTCCTAGAGGGAAAAAAAATTCTCCAAACCAAAGGAAGGCAGTAAATATTGTATCCTGTGCTGAGCTGCACATATTCAGGTTGCCTGGATGGCTGTAGAACTTGGCCTTCCTCAGCGACTCCTGATCATGGTTTCAGATTCTTCTCCTTGCCACCCTTTCCCCAAGCCCTAATCCCAACCCCAGTGCCTGAATCCATCCAGATCAAGTGGGAAACTATCAGAGATAGGCCAATAAGTAGTTCCCTGAACTTTTTTCGGGGTGGGGAGAGCAGTCGCTGCCACTGGCTGGGCAGCTCTTTTTCTGAGATCACTGCCTTTCTTGTCTTCCTATGCACCTTGCATATCCCAGGGATAGGGTATCTGCCTCAGCTTTCCACGCTCTCCTTCCTTCAGCTCTAAGTCCTAATTCCAAAGTCAAATCCCAGTTAGGATCTTGCTCCAAAGGATCCTGAAATCACGATGGTATTTTTCAGCTGGCTTGAAAAATCCCAGATAGGAAACCAAATGTGTGATTACTCCCTCACCTCTAAGATGCATGTTCCCAGTCACCAAGAAGTATTGTGAAGCTTGCCCATGGGTTGAAAGGAGTTATTCAGCTGAGATGTTAACTCATCACAAAAAATCCAGTTAGTTTGTCTATTTCCTATGTCTTCCTTAAGAGAAACAGCAGGGAAGGACAAGCCATTGTCCAAAGGTCAACTCTGGCCTGCTGCTTGCTTTAGTAAATAAAGTTTTATTGGCACATAGCCATGCTCCTTTCTTTATTCTCCACAGCTACTTTTGTGCTACAATGGTGGAGTTGGGTTGTTGGGACAAAAGAAATTTTATGGATGTCCATACACTATTGCTGGTCCTTTACTGAAAATTTTTGCAGAACCCTGCCCTAGAGGAAGAGCACGCATGAGCTCTTTGTTTCAAATCCAACTCCACCTTGCAGGACCTGGTCACTTTCTATGTGATTTGATGACTCGATTCATGTGACAATGAGAATAGCACCTATGAAACAGATGACAACCGTGGTTAATAAAAAGCATCAGTCCAACAGACATATGACTGAAGACAGAGAAAAACACGGACAGGAAAGACAGTTTTCTCATCAGTCTTGCTCAGTCCTAACCGCGTTACTTGCCAAGCAATGTTTGATTGAAATATTTTTCCCAGGAATTTGGCCTCCACTTGGCCCCTTCTCAGTCTCTCTTGGACCCCTGGGGGCTTCTGCCCTCACAGTCAGTTCTCCCTTTCCTGGTCCTGGGCCTTCTCTAGGCCCTGCTTCTTCAGTTCCTGATAAGGAAAATGACCCTCTGTGCCCCCAGTATCTGGAGGAGTTCAAAGACAAATGCCCCACCTGCTTCCCCCAGCCACCAGACTTTCAGATGTGATGAGATGTGAAAGCCACCCTTCTCTCAGGACCAAGGAGAAGAAGGAACTTCTACATTCTAAAGCTGAAGCAAACTACACTGGGCAAACGCGGATGCTTTCCATACATTTTATCTCAAAACTCTGCTAGCCTGAGGAGTCAGTGAAAGGAGAGAAGGAGAAGGAGGAAATCACATACATTACACACACACACTTGAACACACAACCTCACACACCTCGTGTGTACAACTGACATATACACAACTGCACAAAGACACACAGTCTCACACACACAGAACTGTTCGACATACAAGACACACAACTTCAGAAATGCAACTCCAGGCATTATACTAAGTGAAATAAGTCAGACAGAGAAAGACAAACCCTGCATATTACTTATATGTAGAATCTAGAAGGCACAACAAACTAGAGAACACAACAAAACAGAAACAGACTCACAGGTATAGATGACAAATTAGTGGTTACCAGTGGGGAGAGTGAAGCGGGGAGCGGCAACTCAGGGGTAGGAAGTTACATGTACAAACTATTGTGTATAAAATAAGATATAAGGATATATTGCGCAACAGAGCAAATATAGCCAACATTTCATAATTATAAATGAAGTAAATATTGTGAATCATTATATTGTATTGTATCATTATTTTGTAACCCACCAGGCTCCTCTGTCCATGGGATTTTCCAGGCAAAAATACTGGAGTGGATTCATTAACTTCTCCTGGGGATCTTCCTGACCCAGGGATCAAACCTGCGTCTCCAGTTTGGCAGACAGATTCTTTACCACTGCGCTACTGGGAAGCCCCTATTGTATTGTATACCTTTAATTTATGTAATATTGTACATCAGCTTTACTTCAATTTAAAAAAGAGAAAAGGAGCTCTATTCATGCAGTATGTCATATAATTCCTACACACACAAGCATACACACACTTGACATTCATGCACGCCATCAGACACAAAACCCCACAGTCCTCCTCAGACACACAGCTCCATACACACACACACACCCCTTCAGGATCTTGCACAACTCCCCTTGTAAATGAAGCTCTATACAGGCAGGTGCATAATACACACACACACACACACACACACAACTTGGGACACAAGACACAAAACTTCAGACATCGAAATTCCTTCCCACATTTAAACATTCAGCCTCACACATCTCTGTGGGTTGGCACTCCTACTCAAAATTCAGTCTCACACACACACACCATCACCACCACCACCCCTCATAGAACTTCTGACCCAGTCCCCCCGCATCGGTGGCCAACGTCTCAGTCACAATCAGGGCCCTCCGGCTTGGAGGAATAAACCCCCTGATAGGGAAGGGAACCAAGCCTTGGAAAGGGACCAGGCATCAGGCAAAGATGGAAACCTGCCCACGGGTAGAGGCCATGGATAAGAGGGACAGGATGAACAAGAGCGGAGATGGGTAACCAAGGAGACAGGAAACTCACCAGGGCTACAGGAGATGAGCGGAGGCTAAGACTCTACGGGGCAGGGAGCAGCTGAGACAAAGAGCAGCCGAGAGATGAGAACGTGGGCGAAAGGGGGGCCCCACCCGCCTGACCCCATGATAGGCCCAGCCGGCCCCGGATCCCGCCTGCCAAAATCTCTGAGCCCCCGCCCTCGCAGAGCCGCGGGACTCGCACTCACCAGCGCCAGGAGCAGCGGGGCGGCCTGCCCGCGCGTCCGCCTGCGCGCTGCGCGGGGATGCAGGTGCCGGAGCCCAGCGAAGCGCCCGGCCGGGGCAGCGGGGACCCGCCAGAGACCGCGCAGCGCCTGCTCCAAAACCAAAAAGGCCGAGGTA
>SJXQ01002657.1:182050-203803 GCA_006408695.1 Aepyceros melampus
CTCTCGCGTCTAAGCCCCCGCCCCCAGCTCGGAGCCGCGCCTCCGAGCCCCGGCCTCCCGCCGCCTCCCGGGCCCTCCAGACTCCCGACCATCCCTGGAGAGCGCGGGACCAGGCCTCGGCATCACTGGGTCCGCGCCTGCATCCTCAGCGGAGGTCTAGGGAAGGCGCGGTGTGGACTGGGCTGCTCGGCTTCTCCCTCCGGGTGCACGTTCCGTCTTTGGCCACAGGGCCGCTGTGTGAGCTTGGGTCAGCCCCTCTCCCTCTCTGAGCCTGGTCTCCTCATTTAAACATGGAGGTGACTCTGCCAACCCCACAGATTAAAGCTGAGAAAATTAAAGTGCGCGTGAGCCTGGAAATCCTCCGTGCAGCATGAAGCCTTGTGCAAGTGGGAGGCAAATCACTGCTGGTAGCCTTGTAATTAATATTATTCTTTGCTCTCTTTAGGATACCTCGGGCAGTGTTGATTTTGCTTTTCTTCCCAAAAGGCACTGATTTGGTCCCTTCCAATATCTCCTACTAATTGCCATTTTTAAGAGCTGAGCACAGAGCTTGGCGTGTGATTAAAACTCCAATATGTGTTTGCTATTATTATTACCGAGCAATTGTTTATGGCAACCTCCTAGTCTAGCCAGGCTCTTTTACACGTATTTAATCTTCACACTCCTATGTAGTAGCTATCACTACCCTCAGTTTGCAGATAAGGGTACAGGCTCTCAGAAAGGTTCAGTAATTTGACCAAGATCACACAGCCAGAAAGCAGTCACCCCAGTTCCAACTCTGTGCATATAGCCCCCACTTTCCTCTTGACACAGCATTCTGTTAATAGATAAGCAGTTCTCAAACTTAGCTGTACCTTAGAATCACCCACCAGTTGTTTAGTCACTCCGTCGTGTCCAGATCTTTTGTGACCACATGGAGCCCGCCAGGCTCCTCTGTTTGTGGGATTTTTCAGGCAAGAATACTGGAGTGGACTGCCATTTCCTTCTTCAGGGGATCTGCCCTGGCCCAGGGATGGAATCCATATCCCCTGCACTGGCAAGCGAATTGTTTACTACTGAGCCACCAAGGAAGCCCCCTATTACACCTGTGTGCTCAGTGGCTCAGTCAGGTCTGATTCTTTTGAACCCTTTGGACTATAGCCCTCCAGACTCCTCTGTTCATGAGATTTCCCAGGCAAGAATGCTGGAATGAGTTGCCATTTCCTTCTCTAGGGGATCTTCCGGACTTAGGGATTGAACACAGGTCTCCTGCATTGACAGGTGGATTTTTTACCACTGAGCCACCTGAGAAATACTAATAGTAGGGGAATAATATAGGGGGAACTTGGAGGATGGGGTGAGAGGATATGGACATTCTCTGCACTCTTTTAGGAGAATGGCAACCCACTCCAGTGTTCTTGCCTAGAGAATCCAATGGACAGAGGAGCCTGGTGGGCTGCTGTCCATAGGGTCGCACAGAGTTGGATACGACTGAAGCGACTTAGCAGCACCAGCAGCAGCTGCACTCTTTTCAATTTTTCTGTAAATCTAAAACTATCCTAAGAAATTTTGTCATCTGATTAAAAAGATCATGGAGAGGAGTACTTCCCTGGTGGTCCAATGGTTAAGACTTTGCATTCCAGTGAAGGAGGTACAGGTTCAATCCCTGGTTGGAGAGTTAAGATCCCACATGCTGATTGGCCAAAACACCAAAGCATAAAACAGAAGCAGTATAGTAACACATCCAAACAAAGACTTTAAAAATGGTCCACATTAAAAAGAAAAATCTTTATTAAAAAAAGAACTAAAAAAAATTATAGGGGATTCAAAAGAGTTTTTGTCTATATGTTATACTTAACTAATCTTCACTATATTGGAAATTAAAACTGAACATACTCAAATATTCATTTTAGGATAAAAAATAAGCTCATTACATGTTAACATAAATAGCAGATTTTTATGAAAAAAAACTATATTTTCCAAAACAAGGAAAAAGCTATGAGAATAGCAATATTTTACACTTTCACAAATTGCTTTAATGTCTAGCTTAATAAAAACAAAGCAAGCATTATACTTGTGTACTCAGCCACTTTATGTCTCATTTTTAATTGAACATTAAGGGAATATAGTATTTTACAAGGGCTTCCCTTGTAGCTCAGTGGGTAAATAATCTTCCTGCAAAGCAGGAGACCCGGATTTGATTCCTGCCTTGAGAAGATACCCTGGAGAAGGAAGTAGCAACCCATTCCAGTATTCTGACCTGGAGAATATTATGGACAGAGGAGCCTGCCAGGCTACAGTCTTTGGGGTCACAGGAGTCGGACATGACTTAGTGACTAAACCACCACCACCAATATTTAATATTTAACTTTGCCAATATCTTTATCTAGAGGCTTGTTGCCATTTTGTCTTTTGTGAAATTTTTGTCACCAAGAAAGGCAGGATGACATTTTTTTCCTTCCAGATTGAGTTGGTATAGTGTATTCTTGGTTATCAAATGCTCATGGTTTTGAGACTTTGAAATGATAAATATTCATGATGTGTGAAACAGCATGATACATAACTGCATGATCTTAACTTCATAATAATGGATGCTTAGTTGTGAAAATACACAAATGAGACCTAGAAGGACACATCAAACGAGCCTGTGATTGTGAATGACTGTTTTCTGCTTCTTGTGTTTTTTTTCATTTCCTATTGTGCTCATGTTAACTTTTAAGAAATAAATGTTATTTTAAAAACCTTAAAAAAAAAAAGCAAGCAAGATTCTCATACAGTTGATACAGTTGACCCTCCTTGTGTAAGAATTCCATATTTATAAATTAACTGACCTGCTAAAATTTTTATGTACCCTAAATTCAATATCCATGGCACTTTCACAGTCATGCACGGAGCGATGAAAAATTTGAACTGGTTGACATGCTGAGGTCAAATATACAGCTACAGTCAAACAAGGCAACCCTCTACCTTCTTGTTTGAAGTGTCATACCATAAAAAATGTCCTTTCCACAATCTATTTAGTGCCACATTTTTCAAATTTTTGTGCTTTTTGATGATTTTGCTGTTTGGAATGGCCCCAGGCCTAGTACAAAAGTGCTGTCTAATGTTCTTTAGCACAAGAAGACTGTGTTGTGCTTCATGGAGAAAATCTATGTATTAGATAAACTTCATTCAAGTGTGAGTTACAGTGCTGTTGGCTGTGAATGCAATGTTAATGAATCAACAATATGTATCAAATAATGTGTCTCTAAACAGAAACACCCAGACAGTTGGAAAAGATAGGAGTATTTTAATCAGCTTTTTAGGTTATTATGCCTATTCTTTGAGACTGTACCAAGGCTTGACATGTTTTAAAGGATAGTTGCAAAGCAGAATCTGAAGTATCACTGAAACTTTACTACTCTATTAACCTTAAAATCCATGGAGTGCATCTTTTTACCTACGGATGATTTTGAAACATCATTCACGAGTCACCTGAATTACACAAATCATCCAAGTATTAACACATTTCATTATTCAGTATCAAAAAGTAACATTTGTTAATATGACTACCAATCTCATCAGAAAAGTCTTTAAATGTTGGCAAGCTGTCAAGATTACAATAGTAAATACAAGTTTTTCAAAATTCTAATTTTCCCTTAAAAGTCCAGATTTTATCATGGACAACAAACACTGTTTCCTTGATGCTACAGACTCTTTCTTTCACTTTTGTGAAAATGTAGCCTTTCTCTTCCTAACTTATTTTACTTAGTATGCTAATCTTTAGTTGCAGCCAAATAATATTGCAAATGGCATTATTTCATCCCTTTTTATGACTGAGCAGTTGAATTGTACTCTTTCAAATGGTTAACTTCATGTTGTTTGAATTTCACCTTAATTTAAGGAAAAGTAAAGAAATGCCCAGAAAAACTCAAAAGTATTTCAATGCAGTGTTTTTAAAAATCAAATTAATTCAGAAATTCCACAATGAACTAGTTATCAGCATTTCACATAAAGACAAGATCAGAATTCCTGATTTTTCCTTGTGCTTCAGACTTCCATATAGCTGAACACTCTTACTGATTCTATCTTTAAAATAAACATTTTGATATTTTGCTTACCATGGATTTTTACATTAATTTTGTGTGACTTTTTTTTTTTACTGCACCCTGTTTTAGTCACAGCACACAAGATCTTTAGTTAAGGCATGCAGACTCTTACTTGTGGCATGCAGGATCTAGCTCCCTGACCAGAGATTGAAACTGGGCCCCTGCATTGGGAGTGCAGAGTCTTAACCACTGGACCACCAGGTAAGTCCTTGTGTGACTTTTTAATTATTAAAATTGGAATCTTATTAATCTTTTCTATCAGAGAACATCCTTATTATATCTGAGTGGGGAAAAGATAACATAACTATATCTCAAAGAATAATTTTTAAATTATTTAAAAATTTTTTTTACTTTAAAATTTTTTTTATTATTTTATTGGAAAGCAGTTGATTTACAATATTGTATTAGCTTCAGGCATACAGCAAAAATAATCAGTTATACATATGCATATATCTACTATCTTTAGATTTTCTAAGAATAATTATTAAAGAAAAAATCTGACTTATTTCACTATTTCAAAGTTACAGATACACACAGACTCCTTTTGTGTCTCATTGCCCTGTTCATTTCTCTTAAATATTTTATTGAGGTATAACAACAGGTAAAAATCTGAACTAAACAACATCAGCATAGACCCATGAAACTATCACCACCATCACTTCTCAAAGTTAATATTCCAGTAATAATATTCTGATATGATTTTTCTTAATTACAGAGGTTTTCTTGGATCCCCCTAACAAGTTGGACTTCCCAGGTGTTGCAGTGGTAAAGAATCCACCTGCCAATACAGGAGATGCAAGAGACGAGGCTTGATCCCTGGGTGGGGAGGATCCCCTAAGAAGGAAATGGCACCCCACTCTAGTATTCTTGCCTGGAAAATTCCATAGACAGAGGACCCTGGTGGGCTACAATCCATGAGGTCGAAAATATTCGGACACAACTGAGCGACTGAGTGTGCAAACACACAACATTTTACAGACAAGTGCCTTATTTTCCTCATTCTTGCCCTGTCCCTGTGAGTTTCTCTTCCATCCTTTTTTCATTTGTATGTGTGTATGTGTGCGTGTGTGTGTGTGTGTGTGTGTGCGCGCTCCAGGTCTTAGTTGCAACACTCTGGATCTTTAGTTTCAGCATACGGGATCTAGTTCCCTGACCAAGGATCAAACCCCTGGCCCTCTGCATTGGGAGCACAGAGTCTTAGCCCTGGATCCCCAGGGAAGTCCCTCTTTCATTCTTTCAAGAAGGGAAAGGCTACTGGCTCCCATTTATAGTGGGAAAGCGGGCTCAAAGAATTTAAGTCACAGGCTGCACTGTTAATAAATGGTGCAACCAGATTTAAGCCCACCCCAGGTCCACCCTGGGGTGGACTGGAGTCTGACCGGAGTCTCCAGCTCTGGCCCCAGCATTAGGAAGCCAGGCCAACCCAAACAGAGCATCCTCAGGTTGTCCCAGACAATTGCTCCAGTGGTGGGATGGGGCCTGAGCAGGGACTGAGCCACAAGGAGCATGAGATGGAGGAATTGAGGCTAATTACTCTGCAGGAAGCACTCACTCCCTATGAATTAATTAGGGCAGAGCTAGCCTGCGGCATCCCCGAAGCCCCCAGAGTCATTAAGGGAAAGGGAGTGTCTCATTATGGCTGGCAGCTTGGGAGGGGGAAGAGGAAGGCCAGGTGCCCCCCTCCCCCGCTCCTTCAACCCCACCCTCCTTACCAGAGTGGCCTGCTCAGCAAGCCAAGTGTCTGCAACCACAAGCAGAATTTCAGGGGAGCAAAGAAGAAAAGTCAGAGATGAAGGGATAAGTTACCTACCTCCAAATTTCAGTCAACATTTATATTTATGTAAGATATCTGGCTTCCCATGTAGCTCAAACGGTAAAGAATCCGCCTGAAATCCGGGAGACCTGGGTTCAATCCCTGGGTCAGAAAGATACCCTGGAGAAGGACATGGAAACCCACTCCAGTATTCTAGCCTGGAGAATCCAACGAACAGAGGAGCCTGGTGAGCTACAGTCCGTGGAGTCGCAAAGAGTTGGATACGACTGAGCAACTAACACTGTCACACAAGATATTCAGAGTAGGTAAATCTGGGACTTCCCTGGTGGTCCAGTGGGTAAGATTCAATGTCCCCAGTGCTGGAGGCCCAGGTTCCATCCCTCATCGGGGAGCTAGATCCCACATGCCACAACGAAGGCCCAGCATAGTCAAATAAATAATAATAATAATAAAAGATATTCAGAATAGGTAAATCTATAGAGAAAGAAAGCAGATTAGTGGTTACCAGGAGGGGATGGGGAGTGATTGCTTTATGGGTATGGGGTTTCCTTTCAGGGTGATGAAAAAATTTTGGAGCTAGTCTGATAACTACAAAAAACGTGAGTGTACGTATCACTAACTTATGCCTTTAAAATGGTTACAACAGCTATGATGGAAACCATTCTGCAACAAACATATGTATCAAATCAACACATTGGACACCTTAAACTTCTACAATGTGTGCATGTGTGTGTATGTGTGTGTGTGTGCACTCATGTGTGCACAGTCCTGTCCCATTCTTTACAACCTAATTAACTGTGGCCCACCAGGCTTCTCTGTCCATAGGATCAAACCCACATCTTTTGCATCTCCTGCATTAGCAGGCAGATTCTTTATCACTTGTGCCACCTGGAAAGCCAAAACTCCTACAATCTTATATGTCAATAAAAATGGAAAAAGTGGTTACAATGGTAATACTTATGTGTTTTACAATTAAAAAGTCAGTCTCCTTGTAGTTCATGATTACTTATTCAACGTTGATGAACACCTTTGGGGGTTTTACTTTGTTTGCTTTAATATTTATTTTTACTTATTTATTTATCTGGCTATGCTGGGTCTTAGTTGCAGCACCTGGATCTTCGATCTTTGTTACAGCATACAGAATGCAATGCAAACCCTTGGTTGTGGCATGTGAGATCTAGTTCCCTGACCAGGGATCAAAGCCAGGCCCCCTGCTTTGGAAGTGTGGCATCTTAGCCACTGGACCACCAGGAAGTCCAATGAACACCTGTTTGGTGCCCAGCATTGTACTGGGTGAGGAAGCCCAGCCCTGCGCTCAGAGCTCAACTCAGTGAGAAGTGGCACCATACAACTTCCATACAGCCTCCTGAGACACTCTCCATCCTCGTCTAATTCTGGTCTTAGGACACTGACCCTCATGGATCATACCAACAGGTCCCTTTGCTCCCTGACTTCAGGTTGCATGCTCAGCAGCTTCAGTCATGTCCAACTCTTTGCAATCCTATGGGCTGTAGCCCACCAGGTGCCTCTGCCCATAAGATTCTCCAGGCAAGAATACTAGAGTGGGTTGCTGTGCCCACCTCCAGGGCATCTTCCCAACCCAGGATCGAACCCGTGTCTCTTACATCTCCTACATTGGCAAGCAGGTTCTTTACCACTAGCACCACCTGAGACTTCCTGTTGGGCTCAGGCAAAGGGAGCCCCTTGCAGGAGGACAGGGCGTGGAGAGTGAGATCTCAGTAGTTTTTCCCTCAGGTCCATCCCTACGTGCTCACTGCAGATGTCTGTGCTCCCAGACTGTAGAACACAGGTCCAGGCAGGTGGCTCTTTCCAAATTCTAGAAGTAATTGCTCCCTTCTCTCCAGAATGTTCTTCCAGGTATGGATAACTGCTCCCAGGTGCAACTAACTTTGATAGGGTGTCATCCCATATGGGTTCCTAGCCCTCCTCCCACACCTTCATCAATCGCTCCTCAACTTGTCCAGTTTGTATATTTGCATTCTGCTGAGACTTGTTGTTCAGACAGGTATTTAGAAGAGGCAACAGAAAAATAAATGGGCAATGAGTAGACTGAAGTTAGTACTGCCTTCAGTAGTATATCCAGGAACTGGGGAGCCCTAGCAGAATTGTTGCTATTGTTCAGTCACTGAGTCATGTCTGACTCTGCCACCCCGTGGAATGCAGCATACCAGGCTTCTGTATCCTCCACTATCACCCAGAGTTTGCACAAATTCATGTCTATTGAGTCAGTGATGCCATCTAACCATCTCATCCTTTGCTGCCCCCTTCTCTTTTTGCCTTCAATCTTTCCCAGCATCAGGGTTTTTTCCAGTGGGTCAGCTGTTGGTATCAGGTGGCCAAAGTATTGGAGCTTCAGCATCAGTCCTTCCAATGAATATTCAGGGTTGATTTCCTTTAGGATTGACTGGTTTGATCTCCTTGCAGTTCAAGAGACTCTCAAGAGTCTTCTCTAGCAACACAATTGGAAAGCATCAGTTTTTTAGCACTCAGCCTTCTTTATGGTCCGAATCTCACACCCATACATGACTACTGGAAAAACCACAGCTTTGACTATACAGACCTTTGTCAGCAAAGTGATGTCTCTATTTTTTAATGTGCTGTCTAGTTTGTCATTAGCTCAGTTGGTAAAGAATCCGTCTGCAATGCGGGAGACCCCAGTTTGATTCCTGGGTCGGGAAGATCTGCTGGAGAAGGGAAAGGCTACCCACACCAGTATTCTGGCCTGGAGAATTCCACGGACTATATAGTCCATGGGGTCACAAAGAGTCAGACATGACTGAGTGACTTTCATTTTCACTGGGTTTGTCATAGCTTTCCTACCACAGACCAAGCGTCTTTTGATTTCATGGCTGCAGTCACCATCCACAGTGACTTTGAAGCCCAAGAAAGGGAGAGATAAACAGAGGGTAAATTTTTTAAAGACATTTTTTATTGTCAAGATAATGCATATTCATTGTAGAAAAATTGGGGAAATGCAGAAATGGTAGAAGGAAACAAACAAACAAAAAATCACCAAATCCCCTTCATACTCACCATTAAAATGTTGGTGGATTACTTTCACAGTGGGGATATTTTTGCTAGTTCACAATTAGAATCATGCCTACTTGTTACAGTGTGGATGAACCTTGAGGACATTATGCTAAGCCAGAGACAAAAGAACAAGTATTTGATGATTCCACTTATATGAAGTCCCTAGAGCAGTCAGATTCATAAAGACAGAGTAGCAGAGTTGGGGCCAGGGGCTCGGGAGAGGGGGATGCGGAGTTCCTGTTTAATGGGGACAGTTTCAGTTTGGGAAGATGAATCAGTTCTGGAGATGGATGGTGGTGACAGTTGCACAACAGTGTGAATGTGCTCACGCCACTGAACTGCACACTTAAAAATGGGGAGGATGGTAAATGGCGTGCTGTGTGTATTTTGTGTGTGCATGTGTGTGGTCACTAAATAATGTCCGATTTGGCAGGCAGATTCCCTTCCAGTGAGCACAGGATAGGAAATGTTACATAGAGACAGGCCAGCAGTAGGCAGGGGACCCCAGACTTAAAGGGACAGATATAATTGTACTAGTCTTCTAGGGCTACCATAACAAACTACCACAAACTGGGTGACTAAAAGAATAGGAATTTATCTCTCGCAGTTCTGAAGCTCAGAATTCTGAGCCAAAAGGTTGGCAGGGTCATGCTCCCTACAAAGGGTCTAGGGGAGGAACTTCCTTGCCTCTTCCAGCTTCTAACAGTTGCCAACAAGCCTTGTTATTGTTCTCGTTCAGTTGCTAAGTTGTGTCCAACTCTTTGCGACCCCTACGGTTTGTCGCCTGCCAGGCTCCTCTTGTTCATGGGATTCCCAAGCAAGAATACTGGAGTGGCTTGCCATTTCCTTCTCCAGGAGATCTTCCCAGCCCAGGGGTTGAACTTGTGTATCCTGAATTGGCAGGTGGATCATTTACCACTGAGCCCCCAGGGAAGCCCTCCAGCAAGCTTTGGCATTCCTCAACTTGTAGGCATCGCTCCAGCCCATGCCTCTTTCTACACATAGCCAGCTTACCTCTCTATGTCTCTGTCTCTTCACACAGCCTTCTTGTAAGGATATCAGTCATTAGATTAAAGGCCTACCCTACTCCAGTATGACATCCCCACCCTACTCCAATATAACCTCATGTCAACTGTTTACATCTTCAAAGACCCTATTTCCAAATCAGGTCATATTCATAGGTACTAAGAGTCTGAGTTTCAACATAACTTTTGGAGGAGACACACTTCAACCCACCACAGTGGGCAAGGTCCTTCATCTGTCCTAACTACCACCTAATTTGGGTTCCCTCAAAAGAAAGATGCTTAGGTGGTCCAGTGGCTAAAACTCCAAACTCTCAATGCAGGTGCCCAGGTTCAATCCCTGATCAGGATACTAGATCCCACCTGTTGTAATCAAGAGTCCACATGCTACAACTAAGACCCAGTGCAGCCAAATAAATAAAAATAAATATTTTTTTTTAATAAGAAGGATGCTTCGATGTTGAGCAGCCAAAAGAGGAACACCCATGGCAAAAGGACCAGAAATTCCTTCGTTGGCCCACACACGGACTATGTCCAGGAAAGGCAGGGCCACAATCATTCAGTCATTCAACAAATAAATATGAAGAACCTGCTTTGACTAGGAACTGGGCTATGTACCAGGGATTCAGTGATGACTAGAACAGGTGAGCTCCTGGTAGGCGATGGGGTTGCAAAAGAGTCGGACACAACTGGGTGACTAAACAACAAAGGACAGGAGAGGCCCCAGCCAGGGACCTGGAATTTAGGAACGGAGTTGAGAAACACAAACTGACGCAGGAGAGATGCAGTAAAACATGCCGTGTGATTCGTCAGATGGTCAAGGAAGGACATTTTAGGAGATAATCCTTGGGCAGAGATCTAAAGGATGAGAAGGATTAAACCATATGAAAACGCAGGCGAGAAGCATTTCAGAGAGGGAAGAATATTCCAGAGAGGGTGAATGCGACTGCAAAGACCATGAGATTAAATAAGCTTGATGAATCTGAACACAGCATAGCTGATCCTTCATGAGCCAAGGACGAAGTGATCGCATATGGGAAAGGAATGGTGGACAGAGGCCACCAGGTTGTAACTGGAATTCCTTTCTATTCAGTTCAGTCGCTCAGTCGTGTCTGACTTTTTGCAGCCCCATGACTGCAGCATGCCAGGCTTCCCTGTCCGTCACAACTCCTGTTCTGTAGATCATGGTAAGAAATGTGGATGCTATCCTATACTTGAGACTCATCTCACTAAACCTACTGATTGGTCTTAAAGTCACAGGCATCCTAACCGAACAAGTGATACTCAAATCCACTAATGTGGATGAGATTTTCTAGGGAGAAGGTAGTGGAGAAGGTGAAGGAGAATGGATGATGGAAATCTAATATTGTTCAGTAGCTCAGTCATGTCTGACCTTTGTGACAGACTGCAGCATGCCAGGCTTCCCTGTCCTTCACTATCTCCCAGAGTTTGCTCAAACTCATGTCCATTGAGTCAGTGATGCCATCCAACCATCTCATCCTCTGTCATCCCCTTCTCCTCCTGCCCTCAATCCTTCCTAGCATCAGGATCTTTTCCAGTGAAATGGACCTCTTCACATCAGGTGGCCAAAGTATTGGAGCTTCACCTTCAGCATCAGTCTTCCAATGAATATTCAGGGTTGATTTCCTTTAGGATTATCTGATTTGGTCTCCCTGCAGTCCAAGCAGACTCTCAAGAGTTTCCCCCCAACACCACAGTGCAAAAGCATCAATTCTTTGGCCTTCAGCCTTCTTAATGGTCCAGCTCTCACTTCCATACATGACTACTGGAAAAACCATAGCTTTGACTATATGGATTTTTATCAGCAAAGTGATGTCTCTGCTTTTTAATATGCTGTCTAGAATTGTCACAGCTTGCTTTCCAAGGTGCAAGTGTCTTTTAATTTCATGGCTGCAGTCACCATCCACAGCGATTTTGGAGCCTAAAGAAATAAAAACTGCCACTGTTTTCATTGTTTCCCCATCTATTTGCCATGAAGTGATGGGACCAGATGCCATGATCTTTAGTTTTTTAAATGTTGAGTTTTAAGCCAGCTTTTCACTCTCTTCTTTCACTTTCATCAAGAGGTTCTTTAGTTGCTCTTCACTTTCTGCCTTTATGATGGTATCATCTCCGTATCTGTGCTTGTATGCTTAGTAGCTCCGTCATGTTCAACTCTTTGTGATCCCATGGACTGTAGCCAGGCTTCTCTGTCCATGGGGATTCTCTAAACAAGAATACTGGAATGGGTTGTCATGCCCTCCTCCAGGGGATCTTCCCAATCCAGGGATTGAACCCAGGTCTCCTAAATTGCAGGTGAATTCTTTACCTTCTGAGCCACCAGGGAATCCCATGAATACTTGAGTGGGTAGCCTATCCTTTCTCCAGGGGGTCTTCCCAACCTAGGAATTGAACCAGGATCTCCTGCACTGCAGGCGGATTCTTTACCAGCTGAGCTACCAGGGAAGCTGTATCTCATCTGCCTATCTGAGGTTGTTGATATTTCTCCCGGCCATCTTGATTCCAGCTTGAGCTTCATCCAGCCTGGCATTTCACATGATTGCTGCATAACAAATTAACCCAAAAACTAGCAGCTTAAAACTTTAAAACAACACATCTATTACATAGGAGTCAGGAATTTGGCAGAGCTTGGCTAGGTCTTCTGGCTCAAGGTCTTTGACCAGACTGTAGACAAGATGTCAGCCAGGGCAATTACCTAGCCCCAAGTCTAAACTGGGGTAGGATATGCTTCCACGCTCACTCCTATGATCATTGGCAAGATTCAGTTCTTCATGAGTACTGGACTGAGAGTCTTAAGTCCTTAGTGGCTGATAACCAGAAGTCTTCTCAGTTCCTTGCCATGTGGCATCTTCTTTTCTAAAAGAGTGAGCAAGACAGAAGCCCTGATTTCTTTATAACCTAATCTCAGAAAGGACATCCTATCAATCTTCTATTGGTTAGAAGTGAGTCTCTAGGTTCAGCCCACATTCAAAAGAGGGTATTACACAGGGCATGAAGATCAGAGGTGGAGACCACAGGGAGCCCTCTTCAAGACTGCCTAAAGTACCTAAACAGAGAGTGGATGGCAGACAACCAGCCAGTGAAGGACCAAGACCACAGGCAAAAAGGAAGAGTGAGAAAGAGTGTAGGGGAGGATATTCAAGTTTCAGGCAGCTGATAATTTCAAATAGTACCTAGAGGTCAAGTTACATGGGACGGAAAAGGAACTAGGAATTGGTCCATTGCAGGAGGACATTGATAATCTTTGCCAAAACCATTTCAGAGAACTGACAGGGGCTAGAGACGTACAGACCAGTGTTTATCCCTCACTGACCAGCACGGTCACTACCTCTGCAGGAGGTGAACAGAAAAACCAGGAAGAACCTCCTCTCCCAGTCTAGGGCTTCCCACAGTCTTCTGACACCTCCCCCAGGAAAGCGACCTCATTTCTAAAAGACAAAACTGATTCTAGGTCATATCCCCCTGGAACAAGAGACCAATTGATGTGATTATCTCCAAGAGAAAGGGGGCACTTACTAAAAGTAGAACCTGGTGCCCCAGAAGGGAAGACATCGGGGAACCTAAAAAAGGGTCTCTGATAATTACCTGCCAAGATTTCAGAGTGAAGGGCATCTCCATGTAATAGGAAAGGAAAGAAAAGCCGAAGTTTTTAAAGGTCCTCCTTCTTCATATATTCTGCAATTTCATTCTGTTTAATACAGGGCAGAATTCTGTTCCCCACTGTGTAGGACTTATTATATAGAATATCTTTGGTCCCACCAAAGATGGCTACAAAAAGGAATTTCTATAAAGTGTTCTTCATTATAAAAAATCAGTGAGCTAATTTCACAGATATTATTCCCCACTGGCCTGAGTTAGAAATACTGGAGCTTTAGCATGTTGGGTGATGCATATATCTGTAATTTTATGTGGACAGGGGGAGAAAGAGAAATGAATGGCTAGAGTGAAATCAAGACATGTTCAGAGTAGTTATCTCTGGACAGTAAAATTACAGATGGTTTTTATTTGCCTCAGCATATTTTTCTGTGTTTTACACAATGTGTGTGTGTGTGTGTGTGTGTGTGTGTGTGTGTGTGTTTGGCCACTCAGTCATGTTCTACTCTTTGTGACTCTTAGGACTCACAGGCTTCTCTGTCCATGGGATTTTTCAGCCAAGAATACTGGAGTGGGTTGCCATTTCCTCCTCCAGGGGATCTCCCTGACCCAGGGATTTGAACCCACATCTCCTGTGGCTCCTGCATTGCAGGTAGATTCTTTGCTGTTGCACCACCAGATGAGCAATGAAAATGAGAAGTTGGCAGACTGAGAAACAGGCAGTAGTATGCACCAATTCCAATGCTCAAACAGTGTAATATGCCCTAGGAGTATATTGACAAGAAATAGGGGAGCCAATTAAAAGCCAGAATGGGACTGACCACACCCCCATCCATCACCCTAATAAATTTCACCTAAGACCCAAGTTGGAGCCAAAATCCTCCATATTTAGGTCTGACACAGTAAAGCTTCCTCAGGTGTCCCTCGGGTTGCTTAGCACACCCAATAGATGTGCCCCATATGCCTGGCAGCAAGCCCATGCAGTGAGATTCTCCAGTTAGGAAAATGGAAGCATTCAGTGAACAGAGCAAAGGTAGATGGTTGAGTCCAGAATGTTGTCCCAAATGAGCATCTCCTAGGTTCTTTGTGAAACCTACTCTGCACTTCCTAGTATTAGAAGAGCTCATCCATCTATTCATTTAATTAATAAAAATGAAAAGTACTTTCACAAAGATTACTCTGTCAGTCACCACGCTAAGCACTTCACTCATATTATCTTCTTTAATCCATGCCACGATGGGCTCTTCCTTGGTGGCTAAGAGGTTAAAGTGTCTGCCTCTAGTGCAGGAGACCTGGGTTCGATCCCTGGGTTGGGAAGATCCCCTGGAGAAGGAAATGGCAACCCACTCCAGTATTCTTGCCTGGAGAATCCCATGGACAGAGGAGCCTGGTGGGCTACAGTCCATGGGGTCACAAAGAGTTGGACACAACTGAGCGACTTAACTAACTAACGATCCTATTATCCTAGTTGACAGATGAGTAAACAGAGGCACAGAGAAGTCAAGCAACTTTCCCAAGATCACACAGATGGCAATGGTCAGAATCATAATCTGAACCTTAGTCATCTGGCTCCAGAAGCTTGACCATGGTACTGTCCTGATTCCAGTGAAAATCTGTTGAGTCAATTACCAGTGGACCCAGTGGCTAATGACGAACCCACAGTCTCATGAACACTTGAAACGAACTTCCATCCCCAAAGGTTACCTGCCTCCATTTTTTCCTGGTGATGCTTGGTGGAGTCTCCAGATGGCTGACCTGGGATGTTTCAGTTTTCCATCTTATTTCTCCTCATTACCTAGTGATCCCTCGGTTTTGCAAAGCCAAGTTATTTCATTCCTTCCTCTTCCTTGTATTTCTCATATCATGCTACAAGAAAATGTTTATTCATTCCTTCACTCATGTATTCATTAAGTAAATGTTTATCTAACTGAGCTATGAGGGAAGCCCATAGACAGATAGATAGATAACTCAGTTGGTAAAGAATCCACGTGCAATGCAGGAGACCCTGGTTCATTCCTGGTTTGGGAAGATCCATAGCAGAAAGGATAGGCTACCCACTCCAGTATTCTTCATTTTCCCGGTTGCTCAGCTGTAAAGAATCCACCTGCAATGCAGGAGACCCGGGTTGGATACTTGGGTTGGGAAGATCCCCTGGAGAAGGGAAAGGCTATACACTCCAGTATTCTGGCCTCAAGAATTCCATGGACTGTATAGTCCATGGGATCAGAGTCTGACACAACTGAGTGACTTTCATTATATATATATAATTATATATATTTATTATATATATATATATATATATATATATAAAGAGAGAAGGCAGGAGGAGAAGGAGACAACAGAAGGTGAGATGGTTAAATGGCATCACCGACTTGATGGACATGAGTTTGAGCAAGTTCTGGGAGTTAGTGATGGACAGGGAAGCCTGGCGTGCTGCGGTCCATGGGATTGCAAAGAGTCGGACACGACTGAGTGACTGAACTAAACTGAACAATGAGATTGGGCTTCCCAGGTGACGCTGTTGTCAAGTCCAAGCTGGCACTGCTCACTGCAAGATAAGTCAATGAATCCGAGACGAGGTGTTGGGGTCCGGAAGGGACTTTATTCTGGAACTGGCTGACCCAGAAGATGGCAGGCTAGAGCCTCAAAGTAACCATCTTGTCAGGGCCTGGATGCCAGGTTCTCTTATGAATCAGAGATTGGGGCGAGTTGAGGAAACAAAGTAAAAAGACTATTCAATTCTTGCAAATGTCCCCTAGAATGGCAAGCCTCAGGCAGGGTAATGTGTTAGTTTTCCCTTCCTTACAGTCCTTTACAGGTTGGCAGCTCAGGCTGTCTCCCTGAGGGAGGCTGTTATGTATGCCTACCATAACAAAAAAACGCCACAGGATGAGGGTTAAAGTCACAGAAGCAGATCCAGCATGAATTCAAAATTAACCCTTCCCAGTTACAGTGCTAGTGGTAGAGAACCCACCTGCCAAGGCAGTGTTAGGAATCCAAGCTCTCTGCTCATTGCAGGACAGGCCAGTGAGTCAGAGAGATGAGGAATTGAGGCAAGGAAAATGACTTTATTCAGAAAGCAGCTGACCAAGAAGATGGCAGGCTAGTGCCTCAAATAACCATCTTTGGGGAGTCTGGATGCCAGGTTCTCTTATAGATCAGAGAGAAAGAAGCAATGAGAAACTAAAGTCAAAAGGCAGAATAGAGAGGGAGAGGCAGTGGGGAAGTAAAGTGAAAGGGTCTCCAGTCTTGCAAAACATTTCCCAGGGAATGGCCAGCCTTTGGAAGGGATGTGTTAATTTCTTCTGTTCACAGGTGGGCAAGGACAAACTATCTCTCCACTAGCTGAACAAAGGCGCTTTAGTTCACAGTCAAGTAGAGGGGCAGAGTCCTCCTGGCAAGCCAGTAAGTATGATTATGATAACAAAAGCAATGAAAAGCAAGTCAAAGAAACACTTTCTAGCACGGAGGCAGAATTGGATTCCTCCCTGTAACAGCAAGAGACATAAGAGGTTCCTGGGTCAGCAAGATCCCCTGGAGGAGGGCATGACACCCCACATATTGGCAATTCTCGTATCCTAGCTTGGAGAATCCCATAGACAAAGGAGCCCGGTGGGCTATAGTCCACAGGGTCTCAAAGAGTCAGACACAACTGAAGTGACTTAGTACATGCACACGCACCATGAGATTCACTGAAGGGTTTTTAAGTAAGAATGTGATGTGCTCTGGGCTTTACCGGTGGCTCATTGGTTAAAAAATTCGCCTGCCAATGCAAGAGACGTGGGTTCAATCCCTGGTCCAGGAGGATCCCACATGCCTCAGAGTAACTAAGCCCGTGCACCACAACTATTGAACCTGTACTCTAGAGCCCAGGAGCTGCAACAACTGCAGCCCGTGCACCCCAGACCCCAGGCTCCACAACAAGAGAAGCCAGCGCAATGAGAAACCCGAGCACCACAATGAAGAGTAGCCTCTGCTCACTGCAACTAGAGAAAAGCCCGCACAACAACAGAGACCCAGCACACCCCAAAATAAACAGATAAATAAAAAAAGAAAGAGATCACCTGCCAATGCAGGAGACTCCGGCTTGCTCCCTGGGTCATGAAGATCCCCTGGAGAAGGAAATGGCAACCCACCCAGTCTTCTTGCCTGGGAAATCCCATGGACAGAGGAGCCTTGGTGGGCTACAGTGTGCGTGTCATGGTCCAGGCATGGGTTGGAAAAGAATTTCCAGACATGAGACAGAATGAGGGGAAATAAAATTTATTAGAGCAGGAGACACTGTTAAAATAGTGGGCCAACTCAAGGGAGAACCAACATTGAACAGGGGTCCTTAGTGCATTTTTCGAGCCAGCGTACAAGCAGCAGGATAGGGCTCTTATGAGTCATTTGCTGATTGGATGAGACACATACACTAGGTAGGGAAAGAGTAAGGCGAATACTTTCTCCCTATGTGATAGGAGAGGAGACAGGTTATACTGCTCAGGAGGACCTGAATCTGTTAATAGTTACAACATAGGATGGGGGTGGCGGTTGGGGAGGACAGTAAGGGTCTGGTTTTTCTGTTCCTGCTTTCCAAGACCCTCCTTGGTTCTATCTGCTCTTTCATCCTTGAGTCACCACAGTGTGGGGTCCCAAAGAGTCAGACATGACTTAGCGACTAAACAACAACAGATGTGCTCTAGTTTTTTGCTTTTTTTTAATTTTTACTTCATTTTGTTTTACAATACTGTATTGGTTTTGCCATACACTGACATGAATCAGCCACAGGTATACATGAGTTCCCAATCCTGAACTGCCCTCCCACCTCCCACCTCCCACCCCATATCATCTCTGGATCATGCCCGTGTGTGCTCTAGTTTAAAACAGAGTGCTGACTCTGGTGTGGAGAATGAATTTAGGAAGGCAAGGGGGAGAGGCAGGGAGACCAGGTGAGTAAGAAATGGTGGTGTGAGTGAGAATAAGAATGCTGCTGGTAGCAACGGAGAAAAAATAATCACATAGGAGATAAGTTTTGAAGGTAGGACAGGCAAAACCTGTTGGTGGATTGCATGGTGGACACAAAAAAAGTAAGGAAGCTTACTAAGTTTTTAACATGAGCAACTGGTATGGCTAGTGGGCAACTATCAAGTCAAGGAACACTAGCAGAGGAAAAAGACAGAAATGTTCATCAAACGTGTGGTTTTGATAATTCAAAAAGACACATGTACCTCAATGTTCATTGCAATGTTATAGAAACCATGGCAGTGGAAGAAAAGTGGCATTCAAAGATGCAAAACAGCAGGGTTTTACTCAGTACCTGTGCCAGCAGAGTCATCTCCAAAGGCTGAGTGCCCCAGCTTTGTTCTGGGTATCTTCTACATACCGTAAAGTTCCCACTCAAACAGCTCAGGTCCCTCCCCTCCCCCAAGTAGCCCAAGTTCCCATGGATGCAACAAGCAAGCAAGGTCACAGAAACAAAAGCAGTGATTGATGAGCTACAGCTGTTAAAATAACAGGAGGGAAAGCAAAAGGTTGTGACTTTAACTGGGGGCTTTGATCTTGCCCCTATCTCAGCAGCACTAGGACATGGAAGCAACCTAGATGTGCACCAACAGATGAGTGGATAAAGAAGATGTGGTGCATGTACACAGTGGAATATTACTCAGCCATAAGAAGGAATGAATTTGAGTCAGTTCTAGTGAGGTGGTGAACCTAGAGCCACCTCAGAGTGACGTAAGTCAGAAAGAGAAAAAAAATAAACATTGTATATTAACACATTTATAGGGAATCTAGCAAAATAGTACTGATGAACCTATTTGCAGGGCAGGAATAGAAATAGAGATGCAGACACAGGAAACAGACTTGTGTGGGGGAGGGGAGAGAGGATGGGACAAATTGAGAGAGTAGCGTTGCAACATGCACCTTACCAAATGCAAATAAATAGCCAGTGGGAGGTTGCTGTATAACAACAGGGAGCTCTGCTCTGTGACAATCTGCAGGGGTGGGATAAGGTAGGAGTGGGAGGGAGGTTCAAAGAGAGGGGACATATGTATGCTTGTGGCTAATTCACATTGTTGTATGGCAGAAACCAACCCAACATTGTAAAGCAATTATCCTCCAATTAAAATTTTTAAAAGTGAAAAACAATGTGGTTTTGGACCTGTTGAGTTTGAGGTGCCTATCAGTTGCCCAGGTAAAACACCACAGCTTGAAGGAGGAGAAAAAAGGTGATGTGATGGAGAATTATAGGGGAGGGGGTGCAGGCAGTTGTCTCTTCTTCTTCCCCAGACTCCAACGGGCTTCCTATGTTGGAGGAATTCCACATCATATGGTCCTGGTGGGAAACAAAGTCCTCCTTCCTCCATAGAAACAGGAAGCTCAGCCAGGAGTCAATTTTCCTAGCTTCCTTTGCAGTCCAGGCATGGCCATGGCTTAGGCAATGACACAGGCTTAGGCAATTAGACACAACCACCTTGGACCCTAGGAACTAAAGGGGCAAAAAAGCAGATGCTATAGAGAACTGACTCAGTCACTGGCTGTAGTAGCGGTACCATTCCGGGGACAGTCAACCAACAGCTATTTCTGCAGTAGTAGCCATGGTGTCCTTCAGAGCCATTGTATGTCTTTGTCCTGTATGTCTTTTGCTATGATTCTGACTGTGAAACCATCTTTTCCTTTTCTGTGGCTTGCACTAAAAATTGTGAGTGATAGGAGAGAGCAGGTCTTAGATACTGCACTAAGGAGCCTCCTTTAAGACAGTGACATTTAAGCTGGGTTCTGGACTTCCCTGGTGGTGCAGTGGATAAGAATCCACCTGCCAATGCAGGGGGACACAGGTTCAATCCCTGGTCCGGGAAGATTCCACATGCCTCAGAGCAGCTAAGCTCCTGAGCCACAACTACTGAGCCCCCGCTCTAGGGCCTATGAGCCACAACTACTGAGTTCCAGTGCAGCAACTACTGAAGCCCACATGCCCTAGAGCCTGTGCTCCACAACAAGAGAAGCCACCACAATGAGAAGCCCATGCACCATCCCGAAGAGGAATCCCCTGCTCTCTACAACTAGAGAAAAGGCATGTGCAGCAACAAACACCTAGCACAACCTAGATAGATCGATTGATAGATAAAGCTGGGTTCTGAAGACTGAAAAGGAGCCAACCATGGGAAGAAGATGGAAAGGAGTATGCCACACAGAAGGAACAAATCCAAAGGTCTAAAGTGAAGAAATCTTAGCACCCTCCTCAGAGCTGGAGAAGATGTTTGGATGGCATCTCTGACTCAATGGACATGAGTTTGAGCAAACTCAGGGAGACAGTGATAGAGAAGCCTGGCATGCTGCAGTTCGTGGGGTCACAAAGAGTCAGACACAACTTGATGACTGAACAACAGAACTGGAAGAAGCCTCATCCATGTTCCTGGATAAGAAGGTAAAAGGGTAAGGAGCAACAGGGAGAGGCGGGCTCGATAAAGTAGAACCTTTCTAAAGGAGCCAGGATTCCAAGCTGCCTCTACTACTACTACTACTACTAAGTCGCTTCAGTCGTGTCCGACTCTGTGCGACCCCATAGACGGCGGCCCACCAGGCTCCCCCGTCCCTGGGATTCTCCAGGCAAGAACACTGGAGTGGGTTGCCGTTTCCTTCTCCAATGCATGAAAGTGAAAAGTGAAAGGGAAGTCGCTCAGTGGTGTCCGACTCAGCAACCGCATGGACTGCAGCCTTCCAGGCTCCTCCATCCATGGGATTTTCCAGACAAGAGTACTGGAGTGGGATGCCATTGCCTCTGCCTAGCTCCAAACCAAAGACTCCATCCAGCCCGTCCCTGTAGCCGTTCCCCTCCGCCTATGGAACTCCGCCCTTTGGAACTCCGCCTATGCCGTTGCCGCGGTCGTCACAGTCAAGAGTGCTCTGTTTCACAAACTTCTCAGGCCAGGAAGGAGTTGCACGTCGTTGAGGGGGGTCCCTGCCCCTCCAGGCAAGGATCTCAGGCCAGGCCAGGACACCAAACAGGGACCATGCCCGTGTTGATACCCCCGGTGGAGCACAGCCAGGACACGCGCGTTGGGCATCCAGCATGGCGCGAGGCGACCAGGGCCTTGGCAGAGGAGGCACACCAGCTGACCGACCGCTGCGGGCACGAGGCGGTGACCATGTGGCAACCCAACGAGAGTGTGCGGGACCCACACGTGGCGCACCACCTCTGCCGGGCCGCCTACATTCTGCCCTGGCGCTTCCGCGTGGAGAT
>SJXQ01002657.1:213953-279316 GCA_006408695.1 Aepyceros melampus
CCAAGTGTGCCCGCCCATCCTAGATAGCGTCACACTCTGGCTCGCCTGTCTCCCAACCCCGCCCCTCCTCATGTCCAGGGCACTGACAAGCTGCAGCGCCACATCTCGCACGTGGAAAAGAACCTGGATGAGCTGCTCGCCATGCGCAAGAACCTCACCTGGAGCTTCAACTGCAAGAAGATCGGGCACGACGTGGACTACAGCGTGGTGCGCCTGCGCCTCCGCCAGAGGCACCCGCACATGTGCTACGAGCAAGCGCAGCGCCTGGTTAATGACTGGGACCCACGCACGCCGCCGCGCGTGGAGTCCACCGCCGCTGCCGCCAAGTGACAGGCGCACCCGTGGCCCAGCAGGCCTCAGCCCAGTGGCCCTCCCTCTCTCCTGACCCCCCTTCGCCCTCAGAGCGCCCTCTAGCAGAATTACAATTAAAAACGAGAATGCATAATTACCACTTACTAGGCTTGTGGTCCGGAGAAGGCAATGGCACCCCACTCCACTCTGGCCTGGAAAATCCCATGCACGGAGGAGCCTGGTGGGCTGCAGTCCATGGGGTTGCTAGAAGTCGGACACGACTGAGTGACTTCACTTTCACTTTTCACTTTCATGCACTGGAGAAGGAAGTGGCAACCCATCCGGTGTTCTTGCCTGGAGAATCCCAGGGACCGGGGAGCCTGGTGGGCTGCCGTCTATGGGGTCGCACAGAGTTGGACATGACTGAAGCGACTTAGCAGCAGCAGCAGCAGCAGGCTTGTGGTCGGAGAAGGCAATGGCACCCCACTCCAGTACTCTTGCCTGGAAAATCTCATGGACGGAGGAGCCTGGTGGGCTGCAGTCCATGGGGTCGCTAAGAGTCGGACACGACTGAGCGACTTCACTTTCATTTTTCACTTTCATGCATTGGAGGAGGAAATGGCAACCCACTCCAGTATTCTTGCCTGGAAAATCGCAGGGACGGGGGAGCCTGGTGGGCTGCTGTCTATGGGGTCGCACAGAGTTGGACACGACTGAAGCGACTTAGCAGCAGCAGCAGCAGGCTTGTGGTGGTGGTGGTGGTTTAGTCGCTAAGTTGAGTCCAAGTCTCGCGACCTCATGGACTGTAGCCAGCCATGTTCCTCTGTCCACAGGATCTGCCAGGCAAGAGTACTGGAGTGGGACCTAGGGGATGGCCTCGGAAGAAGGCCTGGCGGCATTTGTGAAGTGCAGGTTTCACGTTTATTTAAATCTAGAAAAAGATCAGATGGAAAGTATTCTAGTCCTCCCCTTTTTTCAAGAAACGGGGACGAAAGAAACGGTGCCGTTTTTCAGTATTCCAGACAGAAGAGCTTTCAAGATACACGCCTGGAAGGGCCCCAGGTTCCCTATCACAAGCGACAGAGTAGCACCGATTCTAATTCAGAGTTGTCAAATGTGGAATTAAGGCAACGTCTTCATGAAACTTTAGAGGAGGTACAAATTTTGAAAACTGAACTTGAGGCATCTCAAAGACAACTTGAAGGCAAAGAGGAAGCATTGAAAATTCTTCAAAGCATGGCAATATTTGGCAAAGCCACAAGTCATACCCAGGCAGTGCTTCAAAAAACTATGGAACAAAAGAGATCCTTGGAGAAGGAAATAAATGCCTTGCAGTGGGAAATAGAATTTGATCAGAATAGATTAAAAATATAGAGGAATCTTGGATCCAAAAATATGACAGGCTAAACTGTGAAAATGCAGTCCTCAAAGAAACTTTGAAACTAAAAACAGAAGAAATTAAAATGCTCAAGTCTGAAAATGCAACTTTGAATCAACAGTATTTGGAGGTGCTCGCCATGCTTGATATCAAACAGCAGCAGCAGATGGCTCAGGAAGACACCTGCCAGGATAGAAGTGGCTTTACAGAGGTTTCGGGTCTTGAGCTTGCAGTGCTGGGAGCCTGCCTTTGTCACCGTCCCAGAGGGAGCCCCTGTGCTTGCGCCAAACTGGCCGTGTCCACTCGGAAAATGCTCCTGCAGCTCAAACGGGAGCTGGAACTTCTGCAGAAGAGTAAAGAAGAAGCCTACATAATGGCAGATGCATTCAGAATTGCATTTGAGCAACAATTAATGAGGAAAAATGACCAGGCACTAAGATTGACACAAACAGATAAAATGTGTAAGAAAACAACAAAATGGATAAGCTGGAAGCACCTTAAAGAAGATGGGTCACTATCCCAAGGGAGTAAGAAGACCTTAGGGCAGAAATTGTTGGGTATGCTCCGTTCAGAAAACAGTTCTAAGAGTACCAATGACCAGGACGATCCTCAGGAAATCTTTAAGATGCTAATAGACTTGTTGAATGATAAAGAAGAAGCTTTGGCTCATCAAAGGGAAGTGAGTTACATGCTTGCTCGGGCTTTAGAAGACAAAGACACCACTTCAAAAGAGATTAAAGAAAGAAATTCTATGAAAGACAGTTTTACATTAAAAAATCCCTGGCAGAAAATTTTAGAATTCCCTGTTTCATGTGATCCTGTACATTCAAGTGTTCAAATTTTTAATTCTATGGGCTGCATTTGTTCAATTCAGCACTTTCAAACAGATCAAAAGTACACAAGAACTCTTAAAAGGTCCCATTCTTTGCCATCAAATATCATGTACTGAAGACAAATCAGATGAAATTAGAACTGAGAGATGTTTATATTGAGACTTTGAAAAAGGCCTTGTAAATATTGCTACATTTTCAGAAGTTGTATGTTTTCTAGATTTTGGGAGGCAACTTAATTAAATAAATGTTTTCTACAAGAAAAAAAAAAAAAAGAGTACTGGAGTGGGTTGGGGGTCTTCCTGGCCCACGGATGGAACTTGGGTCTCCTGCTTTGCGCACAGAGTCTTTACCATCTGAGCCAGCTGATCACTTAATCTACAACACGTTATAGGCTATGCATCCTGGAAGTTATTAATGATAGGATGGATTTGGCCACTGTATTTTGGGGGTGCAAATCCCGGCTCCCCAATTTCAGATTATGTGGCGTTAGTCAAGTCACTACTTGTCTCTGGCCTCAGTGTCTCCAGCCTGTAAAATGTAGAATTGTAGCATTAACTCTGGAGGCTTGTTGTAAGGGGGTGGGAGAATGGTGACTGTATACAAAACATCCTTAACTGCAGCTGAATTATTATTCTCATTTTACACTTGAGGAAAGTGAAGCAATGAGGTTAAGCAGATGCCAGAGGTCACACAGCTAGTCATTAGAAGAACTGGAATTTTAATACCTGACTCTACAGCTTGCTCTCTCAGCAGAACTGGGATTCTGCCTTTATTGACAAAACGCACATACAAGGATATAACTTCCTCCTCTGGAGCTCTCTCTAGTGGAGGCTGTTTATTTTCCCAGACCCCAAGCAACTCCATAAAGTGAAAGTCACTCAGTCATGTCCAGCTCTTTGTGACCCCATGGACTATACAGCCCATGGAATATTCCAGGCCAGAATACTGGAATGGGCAGCCGTTCCCTTCTCCAGGGGAATCTTCCCAACTCAGGGATCGAACCCAGGTCTCCCGCATTGCAGGGGTGTTCTTTACCAGCTGAGCCACAAGGGCAGCCCATAGGGAGGTGCAGTTGAGCCCTTCCTGCTTCCCATTGCCCTTATCTCCATTTACCAGGGCGGCGGGGCGGCGGGGGGGATGGATATTGCTTCTTCAAATTTCGCAGCCTCCTTGATTCACTTATTAAGCCCTTATAAGTGCGAGGTTCTAGACTTGTGGACACAGTAGGGGAAGGAGAGGGTGGGATGAACTGAGAGAGTAGCATTGAAATATACACACTAACATGTGCAAAACAAATAGCTGGTGGGAAGCTGCTGTGTAACAAAGGGAGCTCAGTGCTCTGTGATAACCTAGAGAAGTGGGATGGGGGGGTGTGGAAAGGATGCTCAGGAGGCAGGGGATATATTATATGCTTAAAGCTGGTTCACATTGTTGTACAGCAGAAAACAACACAACATTGTGAAGCAATTATCCCTCCAATTAAAAATAAATTAAAAAAAAAAAAGAATATGGGGAGAGGGGTTGCAGGGGGAGTTGGAAAGTGCCAGGTTCTGAGCCAGACACTAGGAGTGCAGCAGTGAGCAAGGCTTACATGGTCTCTGCTCTCAAGGAACTTACAAGTTGATGGAGTGCAGCCTGTGTCATCCATACTATTATTATTATTAATTTATTTTTTTATTGAAGGATAATTGCTTTACAGAATTTTGCTGTTTTCTGTCAAACCTCAACATGAATCAGCCATAGCTATACTGCAGCTCTAGTGTGGCCTTCTACAGGAAGCCCACCTGATTGCACCCCACTCATTCAGGCATAAACTCAGTTTCTTTTCTGTGTTCTTTTGGACATCCTCCCATCACAGAACTACTCAAACTAAGCTGTGATAATCATCTGCTCTCATAGGAAGATTTCAGGGTGTGGTAGACACAGAATAAGGGGTGTTCATTCAAGCCACAAATATTTCCCAAGCAACTGCTTCATGCCAGAGACTGTACAGCAAGGACCAAGATATACATGATCCCTCTCTCATGAAACTGGCCGTGCGTAGGCTAAGAATGACCATCACAAATAAAACCTTTTTGGCATAGCCCCTTGGACACAACTGAGCCCAGCCAACATTTTATAGAGAAGGAAACAAAGTTCAGGAAGGTGAAATTATTTGCCCAGGGTCATAGAGCCAGCAAAGGACAAAGCAGGATTTAAACATGGATCTGAGTCCATCTCTTTCTCTCTTGCTCCAGGCTACAGACATCCATGGGCTCACCCTAACAACCAAGTAGAGGTGGAGCAAATTATGCTCACTTGACAGGGAGATACGCAAGAAAAATGAGGTGGGGGGGAGGTTGTGTGCTCAGCTGAGGAGTATGGGCAGGAGGTTCGAACCAGCAGAAACTACTTAAGAGTTCGTGGGCACCACAGTCAGCTCCCTTATCTCACAGTCAGGGGCCTCCTGGGGTTCCCTGGGGCTCCAGTTTCCCCAGGATTGTTCTTCAGGCACCCCCTCCATATACCCATTCCGATGCCAACAGGAAGCAGCACACATAATTTGAAGGAATTTTAACAAAGAAATGACTGTTGATCTCCATTATTCAAAGATTCTGTATTTGTGAATTAACCCAACTCACTAAAATTTACTCCTAACCCCCAGTATACTGTGATGCTTTCTGGGTTATTTGCAGGTCCTTGGTGGTGCAGAGGTTAAAGCGTCTGCCTGCAATGTGGGAGACCTGGGTTCAATCCCTGGGTCAGGAAGATCCCCTGGAGAAGGAAATGGCAACCCACTCCAGTATTCTTGCCTGGAGAATCCTGTGGACGGAAGAGCTTGGTGGGCTACAGTCCACGGGTCGCAAAGAGTCAGACACACTGAGTGACTTCACTTTCACTTTCTAAAGAACAGAAAAAAATTTTTGAGTGTGTCTGGACCACACATTCGCAGAAGGTCCAACAAGGCAACACTCTATCTTTCTGTTTTAGGTCTCATCCTTACAGAGAAAATGCATGTGTTACACAAGCTCCCTTAAGGCACAAGTTATGGCGCTGTTGGCCTTGAGTTCAATAGTAATAACTCGCATTAATGTCTGATATAATTTTATTGAGCAATATATAATTAAGTGTTGCTGTTTAGTTGCTAAGTCATGTTTGCCTCTCTTGCGACGGCATGGACTGTAGCCCACCAGGCTCCTCTGTCCATGGGATTGCCCAGGCAAGGATACTGGAGTGAGTTGCCAGTTCCTTCTCCAGGGATCTTCCCGACCCGGGGATGAAACCCGCATCTCTTGCATTGGCAGGTGGATTCTTTACCACAAAGCCTGGGAAGCCCTTTGCCATGCAGATACTTGGGAAATTAATGTCTCTAGCTCCTCTCCTTCCCCAATGATCAAAGTCAAAGAGAAAGGGAGTCCATTGACACACTCCCCTCAGTCTCCCGGGGCATAGGAGCCATCACCACTCTTCTGACTTCTGAGCCTCTCAGGGGTTCTTCCTGAGACCGGGGACTGTCCCCTTTGTCTGCGTCTTTGTCCATCCATCTTCTCCCAGACGCATCACATGGGGATACGAATATTTCCCTTGCGTAAGATGCGTTATCCTCTGGGTTGCAACCTGCAACCCTTATCCTAACCAACACAGTCCCAGTTTGTCACCTCAGCTCACCCAATGTTCCCCAAAAGCATTTTTTGCACAATTCTCTAGGTTGCTTTAGCGCTCATATTTCAGCTGGTGCTCCTAAGTCGAGGCCTCTCAATGATACTAAAAGTAAGTGTCATCAACCTCATGTTAGAGTTGAAGAAATAAAGCAAGGGTGACTCAATGGTAAAAGAACCCACCTGCCAATGTAGGAGACACAGGAGACTCAGGTTCAGTCCCTGGGTTGAGAAGATCCCCTGGAGGAGGAAATAGCGACACGCTCCAGTATTCTTACCTGGAAAATACCCTGGACAGAGGAGCCTGGTGGGCTACAGTCCATGGGGTCACAAAAGAGTTGGACATGACTTAGTGACTGAGCATGCACAAAAAGACTTAAAATGCCACTTAACAAGTGAGGGGTTAAGTCTGGACTTTTAAATGTGTGGGGATGTCCCCACAAGGAGATTCTGCACTGCTTCCCAAGAACTGTTCAGGTATCATTCGCATAAGCATACCTACAGTGCCTGCCAAAGATGCAGATTCCTGGGCCACACTCCAGACCTAGAAAATCTGAATCTCAGGAGGCGAGGCCTAGGAACTTGCATTTCTAGTAAGTCTGGTGCACACCAGTGTTTGAAATCATCCCATCCCTGCTGCCACCTTCCCAGGGCCAACTTCTGCACTGGCCACAGCAGACACTAAAGGAGGGACCCACAAAAATGCTTTTTCATTTCTTTTAAAGGCAGAAGAAACACATAAATACATAAAAATAAATATATAATAAACACTGGTGGTTCAGTGGTAAAGAACCTGCCTGCCAATGCAGGACACGTGGGTTGAATCCCTGGGTAGGGAAGATGCCCTGGAGAGGGAAGCAGCAGTATTCATGCCTGGAGAATCCCCATGGACAGAGGAACTTTTGACGGGCTACAGTCCATGAGGTCTCAAAGAGTCAGACACAACTGAGAATGAACACATGCTGACAGCAGCAAGGAGTCCACATACTCCAACATTTTAAATTTAAAAAAAAAAAACATGTCCTCTAGAGCCCCAGGCTCTGTGCACATTGTAATGAAAAGTCTTACCAGATGTTTTTATCACAGTAGCACATGAACGACTAGCTTTCCAGCACGTGAACATGCACGCTTGTCATGTACTGCTAAGCCAGGGCTTCTCAGTCATGGTACTACTGACATTTGGGGCAAAATACTACCTTGTATTGGGGTGTGTCCTGTATATTGTGGAATATTTAGCAGCATCCTTGACCCACTGAATGCCAGTAACATCTCCCTCCAATTGAAGACAATCTACAACATTCATGAAGTGAAGTCAAGCTCAGTCGTGTCCGACTCTTTGTGACCCCATGGACTGTAGCCTACCAGGCTCCTCCCTCCATGGGATTCTCCAGGCAAGCATACTGGAGTGGGTTGCCATTTCCTTCTCCAGGGGATCTTCCCGACCCAGGGATCGAACCCAGTTCTCCCACATTCCAGGCAGACGCTTTAACCTCTGAGCCACCAGGGAAGCCCTGGTGAATGCAAAACATTCATAGCCTATGTCAAATGTCCCAAGTGGAGGGGCAAATTTGTAGAACTGCCACTGATTAAGAATCATTATACCATTAAGAATCACTATACCAAGCCAGGGCTTGCCAGGTGACTCGTGGTAAAGAATCTGCCTTCCAATTCAGGAGACGCAGGTTCGATCCCTCAGTCAAGAAGATCCCCTGGAGGAGGAAATGGCAACCCATTCCAGTATTCTTGCCTGGGAAATCCCATGGACAGATGAGCCTAGCAGGCTACAGTATATGGGGTCACAAAGAGTAGGACACGACTGAGCATGCAAGCATGTACCTTGAGGTATACTGATCCCTGTGTTCTGGGGTAAGCTCTGATTGTGAGTGGCCTGGAAAGGGCAGACCTGTCTTGCTCTGGGAAACCCCTGCTTAATTTTCCAGCTTTATCCCTCATCCTTTTATTCTGCAGGAAGTAGTGAAGAACATGGATACTGAAGTCAAAAATTAGTTCAAACTTTGGTGCTGCCAAGCACTCATTGAGAAACCTTGACCAACGTATTTAATCTCTCTGTACCTCAGCTTCCCCAAAATGTAAAATGGCCATAATCAGATGGTAACTAGACACTGTAGTGATCCTTTTGCAATGGATATAAATGTTGAACCATTATGTTGTACACCTGAAAATAATATATGTATGTCAACTATATTTCTATTTTTAAAATGTTCTTCATAACAGTTTTTACCTCACAGGGCTATGAGAATTACATGGGATAATCCACTTAAAATGTTTAAGCAGGTAAGAAGGAGGTTCACGAGGGAAGAGACAAATGTATATACCTATGGCTGATTCATTGCTTTGGCCACCTGATGCGAAGAGCTGATTCATTGAAAAAGACCCTGATGCTGGGAAAGATTGAAGGCAAGAGCAGAAGGGCAGGCAGAGGATGAGACTGTTGGTTGTCATCACCAACTCGATGGAAATGAGTTTGAGCAAACTCAGGGAGATAGTGAAGGACAGAGAAGTCAGGCGTGCCGAAGTTCATGGAGTTGGACGCAACTGAGCAACTGAACAACAGCAACAGCTAATTAATATTGATACATGGCAGGCACCAACACAATATAAATGTAAAGTAGTTATCCTCCAGTTAAAAGTAAATAAACCTGTCTTAAAAAATAAATAAATAAACCTAAATAAAGTGCTTAAGAGAGTTGAGAGGAGGTTCAAGACAGAGGGGATATATACGCATATAGCTGATTCACTTTATTACACAGCAGAAATTAATATATCCTAAAACAATTATACTCCAATAAAAAGTAAAGACATAATACCAACCAAAAAATTTTATTTAGTTTTTAAATTAAGTGCTTAAGAGAGTATCTGGAACACAGCACTCCACAAACAGACAACACAGATTTTGACCTGTGTAATTAGAAATTTTATAAAGAACAAGAGTAAGGTGTAAATGGATGGATGGAGAAAGCTTGTTCAGTGGAGACAAAGCAGGTCATAAAAGGTCGCCTTAAAGAAGCTGACTCCTTTGTCGTCTGAGCCATCAGGGGAAGCCCTGTCACCTGACATGTGAACATAAATCACTTAGGTAAGAACCTACTGCATAGCATAGGGAACCACACTCAATATTTTGTGGTAACCTAGGTAAGAGAGAGTGGGAACAAATGTTCCAGGAAAGAGGAACAGCCTGGGGAAAGGTTCTGAGGCAAGACAGAATGCATTTGGTACACTTGGAAAGCTGAAAAAACAGTTTTAGGATGGTGGCAGGTGAGACTGAGTAGGCAGCCAGGGACCCAGTGTTGCAGATCAGATTCCTATCATGGTGTGGTCCAGATACTTCCTCTCCTATAATTCATTTGAGAGCCCCCCTCCTTTCTTCCGCACATTCTTCATCATCTCCTCAGACTGATCTCTGTTATAAAGTTGATTTCTGACATCAAGAATCTCATTAGCATTGATGAACAATTCTGCAAACCGCCAGTACACTTGAGGGTTCAACTATTGCCAACAGGTCCCTTGAATCCCTCCAGAACACCAGAGTGCCTGGCCTACAAAGGACACATGAAAAGATGCTCAAAATCTCTAATTATTAGAGATCAGATCAAAACTGTAATGGGATATCACCTCACACCAGTCAGAAAGGCCATGATCAAAAAGTCTACAAATAATAAGTGTTGGAGAGGTGTGGAGAAAAAGAAACCCTCCTACAGTACTGGTGGGAATGTAAACTGGTACAGCCACTATGGAGAACAGTATAGAGATTCCTTTAAAAACTAGGAATAAACCTACCACATGACCCAGCAATACCACTACAGGGCATATATCCAGAGGAAACCATGGCAAAACCAATACAGTATTGTAAAGAAAAAATAAATTAATAAAGAGCAAAAAATAAAATAAATAATAAAATAAAACGAAAAGATACATGCACCCCAATATTTATCACAGCATTATTTATACCAGTCAAGACATGGAAGCAATCTAAATATCCAACAGATGAATGGATAAAGATGTGGCCTTTTTATACAATGGAATATTGCTCAGTCATAAAAACAGAGTTAAATAATGTCATTTGCAGCAACATGGGTGGAACTAGAGATTACCACACTAAGTGAAGTAAGCCAGACAGAATAAGGCAAGTACCATATGATATTGCTTATGGGATTCTTTTTTTTAAATGGGGGTGCAAATGAACTTATTTATAAAACAGAAGTAGGGTTACATGTGTAGAAGACAAACTTAAGGTTACCAGTGGGTAAGGGGGAGTATCAACTGGGAAATTGGGATTGACATATACACACTACTCTATGTATTTTAAATAGATAACCAACAAGGACCTACTGTGTAGCACAGGGAAGTACAGTCAATATTTTGTCATAACCTCTAAGGCAACAGTGAAGTAGGAAATGGCAACCCACTCCAGTATTCTTGGCTGGAGAATTCCATGGACAGAGGAGCCTGGTAGGCTACAGTCCACAGGGTCTCAAAGAGTCTGACACGAAGTGACTCGCACACACATAAGGGAATAGAATCTGAAAAGGAATATATACAGCAAAGCTGAATTACTTTGCTGCACACTTGAAACCAACACAACATTGTAAATTGAGGAAAGTCTTCACTGGGTTTGACTTGGGTGGTCTTAGAGATACTTAACCTTTCTGAGTTCTGACACTGTGACCTGCAGCAGCTGGAGGCTGGGATGGAAGATCCTATGCCATTCCACTTGGAGGGAAGAGTCACTTTGGGACATTAATCTGCAGGACTGACTTTTGCCTCTCTTAATTCACATCTTGGACTACTGTCCCGTCACCCTGCCAGTCCCAGGGCCTCTTGTCTCCATTGATTCTGTACCTAAGCCACCCTTTACGATCACCCCCACCCCACACCTCTGCCTGGAAGATTCCCACGTAAGCATGTCTCTTCCTCAAGGAAGTCTTCCTAGTTATCAGTTGGTCTAAGATACCCATGCTTCTCTCCTTCAGCATACTTATTTCAGCTTCTGATTATGTATTCATCAGAGTGATTGTTTTGCTAATGACTGTCTCCACCCAATAAAGGTGGAAGTAAGGTCCATGACAGCATGGATTATATCTAATTTTTCTCCATTATATTTACTATGTCTGGAATATAGTAGGCAGTTAATAAATGTAGCAGAAAGAGAAAAGAAAGGAAGGATAGAGGGAGGGAAGGAGGCAAGGAGAAGAGAAGAAAAAAGAAAGGAAGGAATGGAAGGAGGCAGAGAGGGAGGAAGTCCTACCTAAAAATGGTCCCCCTAGTATGGAAAAAAACATTCTCTGTGTAACACCATTAACCATCCTATTTAAAACAGCCTCACAGTTCCATTATAATCCCTTCTCCAGCAGCAATTTTCCACCCAGGCACCCTTTCACATACCTGCTGGAATTCTCTCACTCATTAGTTCCTGTCTCTTTCCTCACCCATTTCTGAACACAAAAACCTGTTTATGACTCTTCATTGCAAGAGTAACCACAATTGCCATTTCTGCTTGTTCATGGCACTAACACATGATAATTATTCTTTTTATCTTCATCTCATGCCTCATTAATAGCACAATAGCCATCATTTATTGCTATTAAGTCATTGCTTCTCACAGTGGTGTGAACCTGGTCCCTTCCCAGAAGAGTCAGCTGAGGCCATTGATAGTATCAGTTTATGGCCACCTCTTTCCCTTCTTTTCTCCTCCACCTTTATCGTGAAAAAAGTTAAGAGTACACACACCACTTGGATTCCAAAACAAACCAACTGACCAGAGCTAATATCCTTGTGCAGAATGAAGAGGCAGGCATACTGGGGTGTGGCAGGGGCTTTTCCGAGTCATCCAACTAGCTAGTGGAGATCCGTACATCTTCAGCTGCCATCCAGGTCATGGATGTTGGTCATCTCAACTAGGAAGTGATGCTGGAGAGAAACAGATGAATTCAAAAAGTATTGATGAAGTAAAATAGAGTGCTTTCTGAATAATGGACCAAGGGATCAAACCCAGGTCTAATGCATTGGCAGATGGATTCTTTACCATCAGAGCAAACAGGGAAGCCCAAATAATGGACACCATATCATATATTAACACACAAATACGGAATCTAGAAAAATGGTACTGATGAACCTACTTGTACGGCAGGCATAGAGCTGTAGATATATAGAATGGCCGTGTAGACACGTGAGGGAAGGGGAAGGGTGGGACGAACTGTGAGAGTGCCACTGGCACACACACGTTTGTGTTGTAAAACAGCTAGTCGGAAGCCACTGTATACCACAGGGAGCCGAGCCCGGTGCTCTGTGGCAACATGGAGGGGTGGGATGGAGGTGCGAGAGAGACTTCAGAGAGAGGGGATATACGTATGCATACAGCTGACTCGCTTCCTTGCACAGCAGAAATTAATACAACACTGTAAAGCAATTATACTCCAATAAAAAATGAATTTAAAATTTAAATAAATAAATAGTGGAATGTACACCCATGGCAGATTCATGTCAATGTATGGCAAAACCAACATGGTACCGTAAAGCAAAATAAAGTAAAAATAAAAATTAAAAAAAAATAAATAAATAGTGGACACTTTTCTAAGTGTCTTGGATATATTAATTCCACACAACCCTCAAGTAAGGTGGACATTTTCATCTCTTATTCACAGACAAGGGCACAGAACCACCAAGAGGTTACATAATTCAAGTCACTGGGGTAAAGTATCCAACCCAGGCAGTTTGATTCCAAAGCCTACATCTTTACCATTATCCTATTTCTCTTTCTGCTAAATTTTCTGCTTGCTAGAGAGTTTGCTAGCAATTTTCTGCTTGCTAGAAGATTTCCTACATATATGCATCTCTTCCACCCACGTCCCTTTACACACACATGCACACACTTACATACACATATACCCACATCTACAGCAGACCGATAGGAATGCGAAAAATTGAGATATGTAGATGTCCAAGGAGTGGGCCAGGTCAGAGAATGTGGCCATGCTGAATGGATGCAGTCAATCAAGTTCAGAGAGAGAACTTCATTGGTTGTCAGACCTGCTTTAGGTCACCCTGAGAAGTGAATCTGTGTGTTAGTCATTCAGTCGTGTCCGACTCTTTGCAACCCCATGGACTGTAGCCTGCCAGGCTCCTTTGTCTATGAGATTCCCCAGGCAAGAATACTGGAAGGGGTTGCCAGTTCCTTCTCCAGGGAATTTTCCTGACCTAGGGATTGAACCTAGGTCTCCCACATTGCAGGCAGATTCTTTACCATCTGAGTCACCAGGGAACTGAAAAAAATCTGAGAAGCTTGGGTTAACCCATTTATTCTGCTGAGCTCCTTAAGCTGGATCTTTCCTCTTTGATTTCTTTTTCATTGTTCTCACACTTGGACTATGAAGGAAGAAAAATGAGGACTCATCCTGATACCTTGTTTATATGTTGTTATTGTTGTTTAGTCACTCAGTCGTGTCCGACTCTTTTGTGACCTTGTGGACAGACTATAGCCTGCCAGCTTCCTCTGTCCATAGGATTTCCCAGGCAAGAATCCTGGAGTGAGTTGCCATTTCCTTCTCCGGGGATCTTCCCAATCCAGGGACTGAACCCACATCTCTTGCATTGGGAGCTGGATTCTTTACCACTGAGCCATGTTGTTTATGAGTCCACCCTGTTTATATACCAACATAATAAATTTTATGTGTTTGCAACAGTTTATGCATAAGGTTTGCCTACAATACCAAATAGATATGTTAATTGTGTTATTTTTGCTAGTTAATAATTTTAATAAATTTGCTGGTTTTCTAGTGAAAAAATAAGAGGACTCAGGACCCCAAAACAGCTGTCCTCAGAGTTTAGCTGCACCGCTGTTGAGCCAACTTACTTTTCTTTTTTTGGCTGGGGGGGGGGGATTATTATAGTCATTTATCATTATTTATTATGCAGAGGAATTTTGGAGGGTATATTTTTTCTCTTTTTAATTTATTTTAATTGGGGGATAATTATTTACAATATTGTGATGGTTTTTCCCATACACCAATATGAACCAGTAGGAATACAGGTGTCCCCTCCATCCCCCTCATCGCTCTAGGTTGTCACAGAGCAGCGGTTTTGGGTGCCCTGAATGACATATGAAGCTTGCACTGGTTATCTGTTTTACACATGGTAATGCATATGTTTCAACGCTATTCTGTCAAATCATCCCACTCTCTCCTTTTCCTACTGAGTTTTCTGGACTTCAGTTTTCTCCAGGCTATGTCAGCATTTGAGTTCCCATTGTTCAAATGTGTCTGAGAACAGACAGCTGCAGAACTCTGCTCCCCACTGTATTACGAAACTTGCACAACTTTGATACCAGTGCCTGAGGCACGTGGGTGTATTTCACGACTGTATCGACAGAATCCTGTCTGACAAGATATTGTCTCGTCTAGTCTTGTCAGGCGCCCATGGGTTGTTTACCCCCAAGGGAGACTGAGATGATGAGAGTGGCCAAGTCTTTGAGCAACACCACCTCCTTTCATCATGACTTCTTACGGCTGCAGCTCTCGACACAGCCAGAGGGGGCCCCAGAGATCAGGACCTGAAGTCCGAAGGGAACATGGACTGATGTCACAGATGAGAAGAGAGGCATGGGCAGACAAGGGGCTCTGCTGCTGGAAAGGCAAATTCATAGATGTGCCCAAGGGGTGTGAGTATCAGCTCTCTGGGTACATGGCCATTCTCTGGCCATGTGTGAAGGCAGAGCATAGCCACCATGCCTGTGGACCCACAGAAATATAGTGTCAAAAGAGCATATGACAGTTCAATGAACCACTCCCCTCACTTTTTTGCAAAACGGTCTGAGAGACTAGGCAGCCTGGGGACTGGGTGTCCTCACACATCTGCCTGAGAAATAAGTCCATTTCAGGCCTGAGAAGCCATTGCTATCACTGTGAATAATGTCAACCCACATCTAAACACCAATCTTGTACTGACTGTGGTTTTACCAGTAGTCATTTCTGGATTTGAGGGTTGGGCCATAAAGAAGGCTGAGCACCGAAGAATTAATGCTTTCAAATTGTAGTGTTAGAGAAGACCCTGAGAGTCCTTTGGACTTATCAAATCAGTCAATCCTAAAGGAAATCGACTCTAAATATTCATTGAAAGGGCTGATGCTGAAGCTGAAATTCCAACATTTTGGCCACATGATATGAAGAGCCAACTTATTGGAAAAGACCCTGATGCTGGGAACGATTGAAGGCAGGAGGAGAAGAGGATGGCAGAGGATGAGATGGTTGGATGGCATCACAAGTCAATGGATATGAGTTTGAGCAAACTTCGGGAGACAGTGAAGGACAGGGAAGCCTGGCATGCTGCAGGCCATGGAGTCACAAAGAGTCAGACATGACTTAGCTACTGAACAACACAACATTGAATAAGGCGGTGATTTTTTTTTCTTTTATTATTATTATTATTACTTTACAATATTGTATCGGTTTTGCCACACATCAACATGAATCTGCCATGGGTGTACATGTGTTCCCAATCCCGAACCCCCTTCCCATCTCCCCCCAACACAGCATCCCTCCGGGTCATCCCAGTGCGCTATCCCCAAGCATCCTGCACCTTGCATTGAACCTAGACTGGCAATTCATTTCTTATATGATATTATACATGTTTCAATGCCATTCTCCCAAATCATCCCACCCTCTCCCTCTCCCACAGAGTCCAAAAGATAGTTCTATACATCTGTGTCTCTGCAAACTAGTACAGCCACTGACCCTGATGCTGGGAACGATTGAAGGCAGGAGGAGAAGAGGATGGCAGAGGATGAGATGGTTGGATGGCATCACAAGTCAATGGATATGAGTTTGAGCAAACTTCGGGAGACAGTGAAGGACAGGGAAGCCTGGCATGCTGCAGGCCATGGAGTCACAAAGAGTCAGACATGACTTAGCTACTGAACAACACAACATTGAATAAGGCGGTGATTTTTTTTTCTTTTATTATTATTATTATTACTTTACAATATTGTATCGGTTTTGCCACACATCAACATGAATCTGCCATGGGTGTACATGTGTTCCCAATCCCGAACCCCCTTCCCATCTCCCCCCAACACAGCATCCCTCCGGGTCATCCCAGTGCGCTATCCCCAAGCATCCTGCACCTTGCATTGAACCTAGACTGGCAATTCATTTCTTATATGATATTATACATGTTTCAATGCCATTCTCCCAAATCATCCCACCCTCTCCCTCTCCCACAGAGTCCAAAAGATAGTTCTATACATCTGTGTCTCTGCAAACTAGTACAGCCACTATGGAGAACAGTGTGGAGATTCCTTAAAAAACTGTAAATAGAAGTGCCTTAAGAGTTGACTCATTGGAAAAGACTTTGATGCTGGGAGGGATTGGGGGCAGGAGGAGAAGGGGATGACAGGAGGATGAGATGGCTGGATGGCATCACTGACTCGATAGACGTGAGTCTGAGTGAACTCCAGGAGTTGGTGATGGACAGGGAGGCCTGGCGTGCTGCAATTCATGGAGTCGCAAAGAGCTGGACACAACTGAGCGGCTGAACTGAACTGAACTGATGACCCAGCAATCCCACTGCTGGGCATACACACCGAGGAAACCAGAATTGAAAGAGACACTTGTACCCCAATGTTCATCGCAGCACTGTTTATAATAGCCAGGACATGGAAGCAACCTAGATATCCATCAGCAGATGAGTGGATAAGAAAGCAGTGGTACATATACACAATGGAGTATTACTCAGCCATTAAAAAGAATACATTTGAATCAGTCTAATGCTGGGGATGAAACTGGAGTCTATTATACAGAGTGAAGTAAGCCAGGAAGAAAAACACCAATACAGTATACTAACACATATATATGGAATTTAGAAAGGAGGCGGTTTTTAAGTTTTGATACATGTCAGAGTCACCTGGGACTTTTAAAATTCCTGCAGCAACGTACAGTTTGTGACATTTTGTGTCTGACCCCTTTTACTTGAACTTGATGCTTTTAAGATCCATCTATATTGTTGTATATTGTTGTTGTTGTTCAGTCGCTAAGTCTGTCTATGTCAGAACTTTCTTCTTTGTGTCTGAATGTGATATGGATATGTGTCTGAATGTGGTATGGATATGCCACATTTTGTTTGTGCATTCATCTATTAATAGACATTTATGTTGCTTCCACCCTTTGGCTATTTCTGAGTAAGAATGGGCAATTTTTTTAACTAACTTTATTTTTTGATATTTATGAATTCCTTACTTGACTGCATCAGGTCTTAGTTGCCACACACAGGATCTTTGCTGCGTCACGTGGCATCTTTCATTGTGGCACTCAGTCTCCAGAGCTCTCAGGCTTCAGCAGTTGCAGCTCACAGGCTTAGCAGCTCCTTGGCACGTGAGATCTTAGCTCCCTGACCAGGGATTGAATCCACATCCCTTCTATTGCAAAGTGGGTTTTTAACCCATGTGCCACCAGGGAAGTCCCAAGAATAGGCAAATGTTTAGAGGTAGAATTAATCCAGAATTCCAGTTGAAAGTTCTGGGAGAAGGAGAGAATATACTACCTAACCAGTATAGGGTTTCCATTTGGGATGATGAAAATTTTCTGGAATAGATAGGAGAGAGTGTGACACAACATTGTGAATGCAGTCAATATTACTAAGTTGTATTCTTTAAAATGATTGCAATGGGAAATTTCGGTGCTTATGGTTTGATGATGAAGATGTTCTTTGCTCAGTTATGTCCAACTCTTTGCGACCCCATGGACTGTAACCTGCCAGGCTCCTCTGTCCAAGGAATTCTCCAGGCAAAATACTGGGGTGGGTAGCCATTCCCTTCTCCAGAAGATCTTCCCAACCCAGGGATGAAACCCGGGTCTCCTGCATTGCAGGCAGATTCTTTACCATCTGAGCCACCAGGGAATCCCTATTTATGGTTTAAGCCCCATTAAATCAGTTGGGCCACAATTGAACCAGGACTCTGGGATTGGGAGCCATGCTTTAATTTTTTTTTTTTTTGCTTTAATTTTTTTCCTTTTTGTATTTATTTTATCTTTGAATTTATTTATTTTTTAACTGAAGGACAATTGCTTTACAGAACTGTGTTGGATTCTGCCAAACATCAACATAAATCAGCCATAGGTATACATACGTCCCCTCCCTCTTTGAACCTCCCTCCCATTTCCCTCCCCACCCAACCCCTCTAGATCGTTGCAGAGCCCTGGTTTGAGTACTTTTTAAAGCTCCTTCAGTGACTCCAAAGTACAGCAAGTTAGAGAACCACAAATGTTAGGAAAGGAGGGAGAACTATGAGAATTAAACATCCACACTTCCCAGGACTTATTAAGTGCCACCTCCTCCAAGACCCACCCATGCTCTCACCACTTCAGTCATTTCCTGTCACCTCATCTGGCCTATTTCCATTTTAAATGCATATCACCATCGAATTACCTTGTTCATTTGTTCAGTTATTATCTGTCCCTTCCCACAAAACCAATGGTGTTCAACCTTGCAATGCATTTGAATCATCTGGGACCCTATTTTTTTTAATAAATACTTTTTTTTTCAGGGTAGAAATTGAGAGGTAGACGTAGAGAAAAGACATGTGGACACAAGGGGTTGGGAGCCTCGCATGAATTGAGTACATATATACACTACCATGTGTAATATGGATAGCTAGTGGGAAGCTGCTGTATAGCACAGGGAGCTCATCTCAGTCTTCTATGATGACCTAGAGAGTTGGGATGGAGCAGGGAGGAGGGAGGCTCAAGAGGGAGGTGGTATATCTATACTTATAGCTGATTCACTTTGTCATACAGCAGAAACTAATACAAATTGTGAACCAATTATATGCCAATAAAAAAAGAGGGGGCTTCCTTGATGGCTCAGTGGTAAAGAATCCATGTGTCAGTACAGGAGACACAGGCGATGTGAGTTCAGTCCCCAGACTGGGAAGATCTCCTGGAGAAGGAAATGGCAACCCACTCCAGTATTCTTGCCTGAAAAATCCCATGGACAGAGGAGTCTGGTGAGCTACAGTCCATAGGGGTCACAAAGTGTCAGACACAACTGAGCCTGTATGCAATAATAAATATAATTCCTCAACTTTATTAGTTGATTAATTAACAGTTGCTCCAATCCATGCTGACTCATCCTTTTCTGCCTTATGATTCTGGTTCTTACCGCACTAAGATTTCTTAAGCCCCCATTCCACCCTCAAGTCCTGTGTTAGAGTTTTCACAGTATGGTCTTGATGAGGGAGGTGGTATTATTCCCAGTTTATACCTATAGGGTTAGGGAGCACTAGTATCAGTGCTGACAAGACCAGGCTCCCAGTTCACAGACCTTTACTGAAGGCTTCCATGAGGCTGGCTGGGCGCTGAGTAAACAAGTGTGGCTCAGCTTCTCACCAGCCAGCAGTCCTTTGGGGAAAATAGATGTCAAGTCAGCATAATCAGACTAGTGTCACTGCCCAGTAGAAGTGCAGGGAGCCCTGGAAATTGGGATCTGATTTGGTTCAGGGAGGGTTCAGAGACAGCTTTCTGCAGAAGCTTCACTTCCCCTGACATCCAGCTGATCTTTTAACAACCAAGAGTTATTAAATCATCCCCTAGCTTGGAATCCCTCAGTGGCTTCCCACTACCTATTGAATAGGAGACCAATTCATTTTGCTTTCCCCATGACTTTTCCAGGTTTTTAGCACTTAAATCCCTGCACCCCAGGAAATCCATCAATGTTCATTCAAATGGGCCAAGAGATACATGGAAAGGTGTTCAACATTGCAAATTATTAGAGAGATGTCAACCAAAACTGCAAGGAGATACCACCTCACACTAGTCAAAACAGCTATCATTTAAAATCCATGAACTATAAATGCTAGAGAGGGTGTGAAGAGAAGGGAACCTTCCTACACTATTGGTGGGAATGTAAATTGGTACAGCCACAATGGAGAACAGTATGGAGATTCCTTAAAAAACTAAAACTACAGCTAGCATATGACCTGGCAAACCCACTCCTGGGCACATATCCAGAGAAAAACGTGGTCCAAAATGCATTTCAATGTTCACTGCAGCACTGTTTACAGTAGCCAGGACATGGCAGCAACCTAAATGTCCATCAACAGAGGAACGGATAAAGAAGATGTGGAACATATATACAACAGAATATTACTCAGCCATAAAAAGGAACACAATTGGGTCACTGGTTGAGACGTGGATGGACCTAGAGACTGTCATACTGAATTAAGTAAGTCAGATAAGAAAGAGAAATATCTTATAATATTCCTTATATGGAATCTGAAAAGAAATGATACAAATGAACTTTATTTACAAAACAGAAACTTAAAGAATGACTTTATGGTTACCAGGGAGAAGGGTGGGAGGGAAGGATAGTTAGGGAGTTTGGGATGGACAGGTACATACTGCTATATTTTAAGTGGATAACCAACAAGGACCTACTGAAGAGCACAGGGGATTCTGCTCAATGTTATGTGGCAGGCTGGACGGGAGGGGAGTTTGAGGGAGAATGGATACTCATATATAGGTTGGCTGAGTCACTCTGCTGTGCATCTGAAATGATGACAACACTGTTAAGGAGCTATACTCCAATTTAAAGTAAAAAGTTAAAAAAAATATCAGTCAAGCCAGAATGAATTTTCTCCCTGTGACCCAACCAAATCCACACTCCTTAAGAAGTTTCAAGTCCCTTTATGGTCTCATCCCCTCCTAGACTCAGTTCTTAATACATGAACACTCACCTAGACTCACCTCTCACCACCTGAACTCACTGCCAGCACGCATGTGTATGTTAGGTCACTTCACTGTCACTAAAGTCACTCAGTTGTGTCCGACTCTTTGCGACCTCAAGGACTGTAGCCTACAGGCTCCTTCATCCTTGGGATTTTCCAGGCAAGAATACTGGAGTGGGTTGCCACTTTCACTTCAGTCACGTCCAATTCTTTACAACCCTATGGACTGTAGCCCAGCAGGCTCTTCTGTCCGTGGGATTCTACAGACAAGAACATGGAGTGGGTTGTCATACCCTCCTCCAGGGGATCTTCCTGATCCAAGGATCAAACCTGAGTATCTTACATCTCCTGCATTGACAAGCAGGTTTTTGCAACTAGCACCACCCACTTACACTTTATTCTCTAGTCCCACGGAAGTAGACATGGTACCCTGAAGCTGCTGAGATCTCTCCTTCACCTCTGCTATTGCCCATGCTGAGATCTCTCTGCAATAACTGCCTCCCCGAAATGCCCACCTGGAAAGCACCTTCTCATTCCTCAGGTCTCCTGTGAAATGTTAGCTTCTCTAGGAAGTCAACCTGTAACTCTATATAATCTTATGCATCCAACCCTCCAAGGAGTCTTTACACTGAGTTGTCTTTCTCTTGGTAATTTTCAGATAACTCTGATTAATATAATTAATCAGTACTGCAGACAGTGACTGCAGCCATGAAATTAAAAGACACTTACTTCTTGGAAGAAAAGCTATATCAAACCTAGACAGCATATTAAGAAGCAGAGACATCACTTTGCCAAAAAAGATCTGTATAGTCAAAGCTATAGTTTTTCCAGTAGTCCTATACAGATGAGAGAATTGGACCATAAAGAAGGCTGAGTACTGAAGAACTGATGCTTTCGAATTGTGGTGCTGGAGAAGACTCTTGAGAGTCCCCTGGAGATCAAACCAGTCAATCCAAAGTAAATCAACCCTAAATATTCATTGGAAGGACTGATGCTGAAGCTGAAGCTCCAATAACTTTGGCCATCTAATGTGAAGAGCTGATTCATTGGAGAAGACCCTGATGCTGGGAAACACTGAGGGTGGATGGAGGAGGGGGCAACAGAGGATGAGAAGGCTGGATGACTCAAGGGTATGAGTTTGAGGAGACTCCAGAGATAGTGAATGACTGGGAAGCCTGGCATGCTGCAGTCCATGGGGTCACTAAGAGTTGGACGCTACTGAGCGACTGAACAATAGCAACTAGATTAATTAACAGTTACTCCAGCCTGCAGCCTGCAGTGACATATTTTTCTCTCACACACTGACATTGTATCAATATGTGTCTCATCGGAGAAGCCAGGACCTTCTGATGTTTTGTCATTGATGGACTGAGGAGAAATTGATGAGGAACCATCTCTGCTGCTCTCCCTTTCAGGAGACAACCGGACATGCCAGAGCCTTCATCCACCCAGCTCTTCCTCCTTTGACCTCCTTTGACTTTGAGTGAAATGTTCAAACATGGTCCCCACCCCAGGGACTAGTATATCTGGACCCACCTGCTTTTCTAAAGAAAGTTTACCTCTGGAAATACCCTTTTCCACACTGGAGACACGTGGTTGAGACTCTGGAAAAGGCTCAATCTTGTGCCTAAAGAAGCATGTGCAAGGCTGCTTCTGGCAGCGTTACTTGTCATGGCGAAAAACTGGCAACACGTGACATGTCCATCAGCAGGAGAATGACTAAGCAATTATTATACACCCATTCTATAGAATACTGTGCAGCTTATAAAGCCAGTGGTGTTGCACAGGCACTGAAATGGCTAAAATGAAAAAAAAAATGGAAAATACCAAGTGTTTTTAAGTACACACCCCATTAGCCTTAAACTTAGTTGTACTTTAAACTCTAAGCCACTACATAGGACAAAATAATAATAGTTTAGTCCTTAAACAAAGTCAAGGAACTTTAGTTACTCCTCAAGGGCTATAGATAATATTCTCTTTTTTAACTTATTTTGTTTATTTTATTTACCTCTTTGACTGTGCCACAAGGCATGTGGGATCTTAGTTCTTAGTTCCCTGACCAGAGATTGAAACTGTGGCTCTGCAATGGAACCTCAGAGTCATAATCACTGGACCACAAGGGAAGCCCCCTGTAGCTAATATTCTCAGCCATGTTCTATGAGCTGTTTTGCAGATCTGAAGTCTTCAGCAGGTGAAGGAAGATAACTCCATGATGACCAAATTGTAGCTGTGACATAAGCTGCCCCATTTATACAATTCCAAGAACTGGCCTCAGAGAAACAGGAACAAGCCCTGCAACTGAAGGTTAACTGTACTTAAAACAATCAAGATGATGCTGGTCAGACCACCACACTCCTGATTTCAAGAGCTGACTTGCTGCTCTGCCCCCTCCCTCTGCCAATACAACCCTGCAACTACCCTTTAGAAGCTCTAGCCCCCTAGTGGTAATTCTGAGTTGGTTCTTGGACATGAGTCCACCTTCTCCCCTGGTTGACACCCTCCAAAATAAAGCAAACTTTCCTTTCCTAACAACATTTTTCCTTGAGTATTGGCTATTTTTTCTTTCTCTTTTAAACATTTTTATTTTCTATTCGTTTCTAGTACTTGAAAATGCAATTAATTTTTCTATCAACCATATATCAAACAACCATATTAAACTCTGTAAGAAACTCTTACTGTTTCACTAAAACTCAGATTATCTACATACACAGTATATACAGAGTCATGTTATTCAGTCACTGAATTGTGTCTGACTCTTTGTGACCCCATGGACTGCAGCACACCAGGTTTCCCTGTCTTCATTATCTCCCATTTTGCTCAAACTCATGTTCATTGAGTCGGTGATGCTATCTGACCATCTTATCTTCTGTCGCCCCCTCTCCTTCTGCCCTCAATCTTTCCCAGCATCAGAGTCTTTTCCAATGAGTCGCCTCTTCACATCAGGTGTCCAAAGTATTGGAGTTTTAGCATCAATCCTTCTAATTAATATTCAGGGTTGATTTCCTTTACAAAGTTGTATCATCTCCAAATACAAATTCATTCCTTTCTTTTTTTAATTTATATTGAAGTATAGTTGCTTTAGAATGTTGTGTTACTTTCTACTGTACAGCAAAGTGGATCAGCTATCAGTTCAGTTCAGTCGCTCAGTCGTGTCCAACTCTTTGCGACCCCATGAATCGCAGCATGCCGGGCCTCCCGTCCATCACCAACTCCTGGAGTTCACTCAGACTCACGTCCATCAAGTCAGTGATGCCATCCAGGCATCTCATCCTCTGTCGCCCCCTTCTCCTCCTGCCCCCAATCCCTCTCAGCATCAAAGTCTTGAGGAGTTCCTCTTTCAGTATCCTATCATTTTGCCTTTTCATATACATGTACATATATCTTCTCTTTTTTGGCTTTCCTTCCCATTTGGAGCATCTAGACCACAGAGCATCTAGTAGATTCCTTGTGTGATATGGTAGGTTCTCATTAGTCATCACTTAATACACAGTAGCAGTAGTGTATACATGTCAGTCCTAATCCCCCAACTCATCCCTTCGGCCCCTTTCCACCTTGGTATCCACAGGTTTGTTCTCTACGTTTGTGTTTCTATTTCTGCTTTGTAAATAAGATCACCTATACCAATTTTTTCAGATTCCACAGAGTGAAGTAAGTCAGAAAGAGAAAAACAAATATTGAGTGTTGGCTTTTGAGTGGCAAGGAGCTGGACCTGAGTTTGATAACATGCTGTCATGGATTCGGAGCACTCACGCACTGTTGGTGGGAGGATAAAAATGGTACAACTCTTTGGAAATGGTTTGGTAATAGCTAGTAACACTATACATAAGCATTACCAATAATCCAGCACTTTATAAGGTTATACCCAACAGAAAAGTGCATGTATTGGACTGGCCAAAAATGTCCATCAATAATAGACTGGATGTATGAGTTGTTGTGGTATATTCACACAATGAAATACTAAAAGGTACATGTCCTCAATGGAAGCAATATTTTACCTCCACAAGGGCAAAAATTGATTCGGGGAAGAAGAAAAAGTAAACAGATGTACATAAATATATATATGAATATAGATGAATAGATAGATAGGGTGAGCATATTTGTGATGTTAAATTTCATGGAAGAGCAGTTAGGAAAATTGTCTAACACAGTTTCTGGGGGGTAATAATGAAAAAAGGATTGAGAAATAAAGCCGCAAGATTTAAGATCTACAGATACATGCAAAAAATATTTTTCATAAAAAAGAATGAAATATTGCCATTTGCAGCAACATGGATGCTATTACACGTTATCAGTATTACAGATTGTAATACTGAGTGAATTAAATCAGGCAGAGAAAGACAAATATTTATGATATCACATACATGTTGAATCTAAAAAAGAATACAAATGGATTTATTTACAAGACAGACTCACAGAAAAAAAATGTATGGTTACCAAAGGGGAAAAGGGGGAGGGATAAATTAAGAGCATGGAATTAACAGATACACACTACTATACACAAAATAGATAACTAGGATTAACTATGCAGCATGGGTAACTATGTGAAGAAAGCTGAGCACCAAAGAATTCATGCTTTTGAACTGTGGTGCTGGAGAAGACTCTTGAAAGTCCCTTAGACTGCAAGAAGATCCAACCAGTTCATCCTAAAGGAGATCAGTTCTGGGTGTTCATTGGAAGGACTGATGCTGAAGCTGAAATTCCAATACTTTGGCCACCTTATGTGAAGAGTTGACTCATTGGAAAAGACCCTGATGCTGGGAGGGATTGGGGGCAGGAGGAAAAGGGGACAATGGAGGATGAAATGGCTGGATGGCATCACCAACTCAATGGACATGAGTTTAAGTGAACCCCGGGAGTTGGTAATGGATAGGGAGGCCTGAGAATGTGGTCCACTGGAGAAGAGAATGGCAAACCACTTCAGTATTCTTGCCTTGAGAACCCCATGAACAGTATGAAAAGGCAAAATGATAGGATACTGAAAGAGGAACTCCCCAGGTCGGTAGGTGCCCAATATGCTACTGGAGATCAGTGGAGAAATAACTCCAGAAAGAATGAACAGATGGAGCCAAAGAAAAAACAATACCCAGTTGTGGATGTGACTAGTTATAGGAACAAGGTCCCATGCTGTAAAGAGCAATATCACATAGGAACCTGGAATGTTAGGTCCATGAATCAAGGCAGATTGGAAGTGGTCAAACAGGAGATGGCAAGAGTGAACGTCGACATTCTAGGAATCAGCGACTAAAATGGACTGGAATGGGTGAATTTAACTCAGACGACTATTATATCTACTACTGCGGGCAGGAATCCCTTAGAAGAAATGGGGTAGCCATCATGGTCAACAAAAGAGTCTGAAATGCAGTACTCGGATGCAGTCTCAAAAATGACAGAATGATCTCCATTCGTTTCCAAGGCAAACCATTCAATATCACAGTAATCCAAGTCTATATGCCCCAATCAGTGGCACTGAAGAAGCTGAAGTTGAATGGTTCTATGAAGACCTACAAGACCTTCTAGAACTAACACCCAAAAAAGATGTCCTTTTCATTATAGGGGACTGGAATGCAAAAGCAGAAAGTCAAGAAACACCTGGAGTAACAGGCAAATTTGGTCTTGGAGTACGGAATGAAGCAGAGCAAAGGCTAATAGAGTTTTGCCCAAGAGATCGCACTGGTCATAGCAAACACCCTCTTCCAACAACACAAGAGAAGACTCTACACATGGACATCACCAGATGGTCAACACCGAAATCAGATTGATTATATTCTTTGCAGCCAAAGATGGAGAAGCTCTATACAGTCAGCCAAGACAAGACCAGGAGCTGACTGTGGGTCAGATCATGAACTCCTTATTGCCAAATTCAGACTTAAATTGAAGAAAGCAGGGAAAACCACTAGACCATTCAGGTATGACCTAAATCAAATCCCTTATGATTATACATTATACACTGAAAGTGAGAAATAGATGTAAAGGACTAGATCTGATAGATAGAGTGCCTGATGAACTATGGAAGGAGGTTCATGACATTGTACAGGAGACAGGGATCAAGACCATCCCCCTGGAAAAAAAATGCAAAAAAGTGAAATGGCTATCTGGGGAGGCCTTAAAAATAGCTGTGAAAAGAAGAGAAGTGAAAAGCAAAGGAGAAAAGGAAAGATATAAGCAACTGAATGCAGAGTTCAAAAGAATAGCAAGAGATAAGAAAGCCTTCCTCAGTGATCAATGCAAAGAAATAGAGGAAAACAACAGAATGGGAAAGACCAAGATCGCTTCAAGAAAATTAGAGATACCAAGGGAACATTTCATGCAAAGATGGGCTCGATAAAGGACAGAAATGGTATGGACCTAATAGAAGCAGAAGATATTAAGAAGAGGTGGCAAGAAGACACAGAAGAACTGTACAAAAAAGATCTTCACAACCCAGATAATCACGATGGTGTGATCACTCATCTAGAGCCAGACATCTTGGAATGTGAAGTCAAGTGGGCCTTAGAAAGCATCACTACAAACAAAGCTCGTGGAGGTGATGGCATTCCAGTTGAGCTGTTTCAAATCCTGAAATATGATGCTGTGAAAGTGCTGCACTCAATATGCCAGCAAATTTGGAAAACTCAACAGTGGCCACAGGACTGGAAAAAGTCAGTTTTCATTCCAATCCCAAAGAAAGGCAATGCCAAGGAATTCTCAAACTACTGCACAATTGCACTCATCTCACACGCTAGTAAAGTAATGCTCAAAATTCTCCAAGCCAGGCTTCAGCAGTATGTGAACCTTGAACTTCCAGATGTTCAAGCTGGTTTTAGAAAAGGCAGAGGAACCGGAGATCAAGTTGCCAACATCCGCTGGATCATCAAAAAAGCAAGAGAGTTCAGGAAAACATCTATTTCTGCTTTATTGACTATGCCAAAGCCCTTGACTTTGTGGATCACAATAAACTGTGGAAAATTCTGAAAGAGATGAGAATACCAGACCACCTGAACTGCCTCTTGAGAAACCTATATGCAGGTCAGGAAGCAACAGTGAGAGGTGGACATGGAACAACAGACTGATTCCAAATAGGAAAAGGAGTACAACAAGGCTGTATATTGTCACCCTGCTTATTTAACTGCTACGCAGAGTACATCATGAGAAACGCTGGACTGGAAGAAGCACAAGCTGGAATGAAGATTGCCAGGAGAAATATCAATAACCTCAGATATGCAGATGACACCACCCTTATGGCAGAAAGTAAAGAGGAACTAAAAAGCCTCTTGATGAAAGTGAAAGAGGAGAGTGAAACAGTTGCTAAAGCTCAACATTCAGCAAACTAAGATCATGGCACCTGACCCCATCACTTCATGGGAAATAGATGGGGAAACAGTGGAAACAGTGTCAGACTTTATTTTTCTGGGGGCTCCCAAATCACTGCAGATGGTGATTACAGCCATGAAATTAAAAGATGCTTACTCCTTGGAAGCAAAGTTATGACCAACCTAGATAGCATATTCAAAAGCAGAGATATTACTTTGCCAACAAATGTCCATCTAGTCAAGGCTATGGTTTTTCCAGTAGTCATGTATGGATGTGAGAGTTGGACTGTGAAGAAAGCTGAGCACCAAAAAATTGATGCTTTTGAACTGTGGTGTTGGAGAAGACTCTTGAGAGTCCCTTGGACTGCAAGGAGATCCAACCTGTACATTCTGAAGGAGATCAACCCTGAGATTTCTTTGGAAGGAATGATGCTAAAGCTAAACTCCAATACTTTGGCCACCTCATGCAAAGACTTGACTCATTGGAAAAGACTCTGATGCTGGGAGGGATTGGGGCCAGGAGGAGAAGAGGATGACAGAGGATGACATGGCTGGATGGCATCACCGACTCAATGGACGTGGGTTTGGGTGAACTCTGGGAGTTGGTGATGGACAGGGAGGCCTGGCATGCTGCGATTCATGGGGTCGCAAAGAGTCGGACACAACTGAGTGACTGAACTGAACTGAACTGATGGGTATCTATTCAATATCTTTAATAACCTATAATAGAAAAGAATTTGCAATTATATATGTATGTATAACTGAATTGTTTTGCTGTATACCTGAAACTAACACAATATAATAAATCAGATATACTTTAATTTTTAAAAAGCTGAATCTTGCAAACAAAATGTTTAGTAAATGAAACCAGACAAAGAGGAGTATATTGTGTGAGTCCATTCATATAAAGTTCCAAAAACAGGTAAATTTCACCTCTAATGTTTATATTAAGAGAATGTTTGAGGAAGGCAAGGGCAGAGTGATGACAAGAAAGTCCAAGGACAGAGAGATTGGGTCATCTTTTCCTTGATCATGTCCTGATTGCATGGTTGTGTTCAGTGTGAAAATTCATTGAGTTACACACATGACCTATCCCTTTTTCTGCATGTAGCTTATTCTTCAATTAAAAGTTTTTAAAAAGAAAACCAGAAATGAGTGTTCCATGTGCACCAACACAGAAAGATGACTCAGACATATAATTAAATGAACAAAGCAATAACAGAACAATTTGGTAGAATGAGTCAACATATACAACAGCTTCTGATGGGTAAGTCATGCAGAAATGGAGATTTGGTGAAAAACTGTCTGGTCTTGTGCCTGAATTATCTCAAAACCAAAAGAAGAACTGGAGGAATGGGAATGTTCCAGTTTTGTAAATTTTGTTACTATGGTCAAATACACAAAATGTAAAATCTACTATTTTAACCTTGTTTAGGTGTCCAGCCTAGCAGTATTAAGTACATTCACATTGTTGTGCAACCATCGCTACCATCCATGTACAGAACTTTGTCAGCTTCCCAGACTGAAACTCTGCATACATTAAGCACTAACTCCACATTCCTCCTCCTCCAGTGCCTGGTACCCACCATGCTACTTTTTTTCTCTATGAATGTCAATATTCTAGGCACCACATATAAATGGAATCAAAGGACAATACCTGTCCTTTTGGGTCTGGCTTATTTCCTTTAGCATAATGTCCTTAAATCTCATCTGTGCTGTAGCATGTGTCAGAATCTCCCTCCTTTTCAAGGCTAAATAATATTCCATTGTATGTACACACCACTTTTTTATCCTTTCATCCATCACTGGCTATTTGGGTTGTTTCCACATTTGGGCTATTGTAAATAATGCTATTATGAACACTGGTGTGCAAATATCTGTTGAAGTTCCTGTTTTCAATTCTTTTTTTTAATTTAAATTTATTTATTTTAATTGGAGGCTAATTACTTTACAATATTGTATTGGGAACACATGTACACCTGTTTTCAATTCTTTTGTGTATATACCCAGAAGTAGAATTGCTGGATCAAATGATAATTCAAGTTTAATTTTTGGGAGAGCCATCACACTGTTTTCCATGGTAACTACAGCATTTGGAGAGAATGTTCCAGCTTTGCTGAACAATTTCAGTATTCTTATTTGAATATTTGAATATTGTTATTTGAATATTCCAATCCTAGGTACAAGCTCAAGAGAAATGAAAACATACATCCACACAAAAACTTGCATGCAAATGTTTATAGCAGCATAATTCACAATAGTCAAAAAGTGGAAACAAGCCAAATACCCATTAATGGACAGATGAAGAAAATTAGGTCCATCCATAGAATGGAATGTTATTCAGCCACGAAAAGGAGTGACATGCTGATACATGCTTCAACATAGATGAACCTTAAAAACACTATGCTACACAGGGGAAATAGACTAATAGGACACAGAGAGAGAGACACACAGTGACAACTCCTGAGAGAAAGAGACACAAAGAGGCGCTTAGAAGCAGAGAGAGAGAGTGACAGCATTCCCACAGAGCAAGACGTGATGAATGAGAACCTGCTCTATAGCACAGGGAGCTCTGCTCAGTGCTCTGTGGCGACCTAAAGGGGAAGGAAATCCACAAAAGAGGGGACATGTGTATACATGTGGCTGACTCACTTGGCTGTACAGTAGAAATTACCATAACACTCTAAAGCAACTATATGCAAGTAAAAAATAATTTATTAAAAAAAAAAGAAATTTGGACTTCCCTGGTGGTACAGTAGATGAGACTCCACCTACCAATGCAGGGGACACAGATTCGATCACTAGTCCAGGAAGGTCCCATATGCCACAGGGCAACTGAGCACATACACCACAGCTACAGAGCCCACACGCCTGGAGCCTGTGCTCTGCAACAGGAAAAGCCACCACAATGAGAAGCCTGAACACGGCAAAGAAGAGCAGCCCCTGCTTACAGCCTAGAGAAAACCCACTCACAGTAACAAAGACCCAGCCAAGAATAAAAAAAAAAAGTTATAAAAAGAAATCCTTTACTCTAAGATCCTATAGGACATAAAGGTACTCTTTTACTTTCTTCTACAAAGTCTAAAGTTTTGTTGTTGTTCAGGGGCTCAGTCATGTCCAACTCGTTGCAACCCCATGGACTGCAGCACACCAGACTTCCTTGTCCTTCACCATTTCTCAGAGCTTGCTCAAACTCATGTTCAGTGAATCAGTGGTACCATCCAACCATCTCATCCTCTGTCATCCTCTTCTCCTCCTGCCTTCAATCTTTCCCAGCATCAGGGTCTTTTCCACTGAATCAGCTCTTCACATGAAGTCTTCACATCAGGTGGTCAAAGTATTGGAGCTCAACTTAGCATCTGCCCTCTCAGTAACTCTTCAGGGTTGATTTCCTTTAAGATTGACTGGTTTGATCTCCTTGCAGTCGAAGGGACTCTCAAGAGTCTTCTCCAACACCACAGTTCGAAAGCATCAATTCTTCAGTGCTCAGCCTTCTTTATGGTCCAACTCTCACATCCATACATGACTATGGGAAAAAGCATAGATTTATAAGCCCTTTTTCTTTGTCAGAAAAGTGATGTCTCTTTTTTAATATGCTGTCTAGGTTTGTCATCCAAGTTCTAAAGTTTGGCTTTTTAACATTTATCTTTTAATAGCCCTTTAAACTTTGTTGATAGAGACAAGAAGTAAAGAAATGGCTTCCTAGGCCTGTAATGTACGAGTTTGGGGAAGGGAAAAATTCAGGACAATAGCTAAAGGGCACAAAATTTCTCTTTGAGATGATGGGAATGTCCCAAATTTTACTGTGGTGATAGTCACACAGCTCTGTAAATATAGTAAAAACAACCATTTAATTGTACACTTTAAATGGGTGCATTGTATGGATATACACACTATGTGAATTACATTTTATTACAGCTGTTAACATAAAATAGGGCTCTGTGCTAAATGAAATGTCAGACAGAGAAAAACATATACATATGGCAGCCCTTACATGTGGAATCTTAAAAATACCACAAATAAAAAAGATGCAGACTGACAGATTTAGAGAAAAAACTAATGATTACTAGGGGGGAGAAAGTGAAGGCGCTCAGTCGTGTCTGACTCTTTGCAACCCTGTGGGCTATACAGTCCATGGAACTCTCCAGGCCAGAATACTGGAGTGGGTAGCCTTTCCCCTCTCCAGGGGATCTTCCCAACCCAGGGATGGAACCCAGGTGGGTTCCATGGAATCCCGAATTGCAGGTGGATTCCTTACCAACTGAGCCACAAGGGAAGCCCAAGAATACTGGAATGGGTAACCTATCTGTTCTCCAGCCAATCTTCCTGATCCGGGAATTGAACCGGGGTCTCCTGCATTGCAGGCAAATGCTTTACCAACTGAGCTATCAGAGAAGCTCCTAGTAGGGAAGAAGAGGTGGGCAATATAGTGATGGGGAAGGAAAGTACAAACTGTTGGGTGTAAGACAGACTACAAGAACATATTATAGGGCTTCCCTGGTGGTCCAGGGATTAAGAATCTGCCGGCCAGTGCAGGAGATACAGTTTCTCCCCCTAGTCCACGAAGATCCCACACGCCACAGAGCAACTAAGCCTGTCTGCCTCAACTACTGAGCCTGTGTTCTAGAGCCCGGGAACCAGAGCTGCTGAAGCCAAGGCTACAGGAAGCCCTCAGACTGACAACCAGAGAGTAGCCCCCATCCACCACAGCTAGAGAAAAAGCCCATGCAACAACAAAGACCCGGTACAGCCAAAAACAAAAATTAATTAATTAAAGAATGGGTTGTACAACACGGGGAATATAGCCAATATTTTGTAATAACTCTAAATGGAGAGTAACCTTTAAAATCATATTTTTAATTTAATTTTTAAATAAAAGTAAATTGAATTGAACTGAAAAGTGAAATAAAATTAAAGCTGAAAAAGGCTAGAAGAGGAAGGACATAACAGAGCCAAACACCCAGGGAACAGTGATGGCAAAGCTTAACCGACATCCCCTGGCTAAGGAGGCTGAGGCAGAACATCCAGATTAGCCAGGGCTTTGATGCCATCCCAACCACCAAGCACCCCCCAGATTCCAGCTCATCCAGTTTTCAAGTCCACCATCCCATCATTACGCCTCTTCCATCCCTTCCACATTTGACTGTACAGATAATGCCAGCTTCACATGTTTACTATCTCCTGCAGTCCTCAGCAGCCCGAAGAGATCAGCACTGTTCCTCCCATGAAGCAACTGAGTCTCAGAGGTGACATGACTGCCCAAAAACTCATTGGCACAATTGGTATTAAAATTCAAGAGGATTTATTTATATTTTAAAATAAAACATTTAAATTTAAATATTTTATTGAAAATATTTTAATTAATTAAAATTGCTGTTTATTTTTAAATAACTAAATAAAAGAATACACTGTACAACATGGGGAATATAGCCAATATTTTATAATAACTATAAATGGAAAGTAACCTTTTAAATCATATTAAAAATAATTTTTAATTAAAAGTAAATTGAATTGAATTTAAAAGTAAAATAAAATTAAAGCTGAAAAAGAACAGAGGAAGGAGGTCATGAGGAAGAGAAGAGAGAAACTGAATCCACTGTGAAGTGTCCATCCAGGAGGCTGGACCAAACCCTCTGGGGCTGGACCCTCTTGGATTTGAATACCAATTGTGCCAATCCAGTCCCATCACTTCATGGGGAATAGATGGGGAAACAGCGGAAACAGTGTCAGACTTTATTTGGGGGGGCTCCAAAATCACAGCAGATGGTGATTCCAGCCATGAAATTAAAATACGCTTACTCCTTGGAAGAAAAGTTATGACCTACCTAGATAGCATATTCAAAAGCAGAGACATTACTTTGCCGACTAAGGTCCATCTAGTCAAGGCTATGGTTTTTCCTGTGGTCATGTATGGATGTGAAAGTGGGACTGTGAAGAAAGCTGAGCGCCGAATAATTGATGCTTTTGAACTGTGGTGCTGGAGAAGACTCTTGAGAGTCCCTTGGACTGCAAGGAGATCCAACCAGTCCATTCTAAAGGAGATCAGCCCTGGGATTTCTTTGGAAGGAATGATGCTAAAGCTGAAACTCTAGTACTTTGGCCACCTGATGCGAAGAGTTGACTCATTGAAAAGACTGTGATGCTGGGAGGGATTGGGGGCAGGAGGAGAAGGGGACGACAGAGGATGAGATGGCTGGATGGCATCACTGACTCAATGGACGTGAGTCTGAGTGAACTCCGGGAGTTGGTGATGGACAGGGAGGCCTGGCATGCTGCGATTCATGGGGTCACAAAGAGTTGGACACGACTGAGCGACTGAACTGAACTGAACTGTGCCAGTTAGTGGTCGGGCAGTCATTTCCCCTCTGAGTCTCAGTTGCATCATGGGAGCAACGATGCTGATTTCCTAGGACTGTTGAGGGCTGGAGGAGTTAATAAACGTGTGAAGTTGGCATTATCTGCAGTCAAATGTGGAAGGGATAGAAGGGGTGTAAGAATGAAAATGATGAGTTGGAATCTGGGAGGTGCTTTGTGGTTGGGATGGCAGCAAAGCCCTGGCTAATTTGGATGCTCTGCCTCAGCCTCCTTAGCCAGGGGGTGTCAGCGAAGCTTTGCCATCACTCGTTCCATGGGCGTTTGGTTCTGTTTCCTCACCGAGGTTGTGTCAAGGGTGTGTCCCTCCTGTCATAAGGTTTCTTGAGCAACAGAAAGCTTGCCAGCAATAAAGGCCCAGACAGCTGTGCCACCCAGCTCGTAGGCAGGCCTCTCAGGAGACACCTGAGAAGATCCCAGGCTGGCAGCCTTTTCTCCAAGGTCAGCACGTGCAGCCTGACCCCTCCTCAGTGCCCTGACGTGTTGGCAGCTAGGAGGGTGGTGAGAGAGCCTGAATTTGAGAAGTTACTTCCAGAGTCAGTAAGTGATATTAAATGTCTGTGTGTCTGTCTGTCTGTCTGTCTGTGTCCCTCTCTGTCCCTCTCTGTGTGTATGTGTGTTTGTCTGTCTCTATCTCTGTGTGTGTGTGTGTGTCTGTCTCTCTCTCTCTGTATGCTTGTCCATCTCTGTCTCTCTCTGTTTCTGTGACTGTATGTGTGTGTTTGTCTATCTGCCTCTCTGTCTCCCTCTGTGTGTGTCTGTCTGTCTCTCTGTCTGTTCTGTCTCTCTCTGTGTGTATGTGTGTTTGTCTGTCTCTGTCTCTGTGTGTGTGTGTTTGTCTGTCTCTGTCTCTCTCTGTTTCTCTGTGACTGTATGTGTGTATTTGTCTATCTGTCTCTCTGTCTCTGTGTGTGTGTGTGTTTTTGTCTGTGTGTGTGTGTGTGTATGTGTGTCTGTCTACCTCTCTCTCTCTCCCCTCTCCCCCTTAGTCCCCTACTTCCTCCTCTCTCTTTTCCCTCTCCCTGCATGAGTGGATGCTCAGTCCAGTTTGGGTAGAACTGAAGAAATGTCCATCCAGTTACACATCCACCATTCTTTCTTTCTTTTGTTCATTTATTTGTTTACTCAACAAATTCTCCCTGACACCAGCTCTGTGCCCATTCCCACACTGGTGGCCCTGATGGAGACAGGGACAAAGAAGTCAGGCTATCAGTTCTAGAAATGGAGCTGCTCGTTCAGTCACTAGAATAAGAATCAAAAGCTGGAACGTCAGTGTAGAGTGGCAGAGCTGTGGGAGCCCAGAGGAGGGGGAGGCAATTTCCAGTGGGTCAACAGGGACCCTAAAAGCCACTTTGCAGTGCCATTGCTATAAAGCATCTATCTTTTCTAGGTCCTTTCCAGACAGGAAAACTGTCTCAGCAAGGAGAGTGAGATGCTCAAGTTCGCACAGCTGGGAAGGGGCCAAGGCAGGACTTAATTCTAGGTTAAGCTTCCTTCCGCTTTCTCTCTCAAAGTGTTGAATTCCTCTTTCCTCACAGCACTGGCTCCAGTGTGTGTGTGTGTGTGTTTCTAACAGATGGGTAGAGATTTAATGCTCATTTATAGAGCTCATTTATAGAGCATTAAATTATAGAGCTCTATCATAGACTAGAGCTACCTTAGGGCAGGGATCATGTCTGTCTCATACAGTGTATTCCCAGTGCCCAGCACATAATAGACACCAAATAGAAAATATTTGCTGGATAGATAGATATACAGGTGATTGGGTGGAGAAGTAGACAGATGGATAGATGAGTGGATAACGAATGAATGGGCGGGTGTTGGATGGACTGATGAACGAATGAATGGATGGATCCGTGGAGGTACTGGATAAATGAATGACCAGGTGGATGAATGGCTGCTTGGATGGACAGGTGTGTGAGTGGACGGATAAATGGTAGGGGGAAGTCATAGCAAACCTGATGCCCCCAAGATTGGCAGAGCAGGGTCTTAACTAGTAAAAAGCACTCAGGATTGAGGACCAAATGTAACCAAAAGTAAAGAAATGGGAAAATGCCAAGACTATGGAAAAAGTCATTCTATCCAGAAAAAGAATCAGAGATGAGAATGAAGAACTTGGGCAGATGTTCAGGCTCAAGGCAGAGGGAGGAAGGTGAATTGATCTATTCAGATTTGAACACCTTCTGGGACAGTTTCAAAATTGTATTCCCCACTTTGATGACATTCTCATTTTATTTTTTCTTCCAGTTTTATTGAGATACAATTGACATACAACACTGAATAAATTTAGGGTGGACAGCATAATAATTTGATTTACATACACCATGAAATGATTATCATAAGTTTAGTGAACATCCATCATCTCATATAGATACAGAATTAAAGAAATAGAAAAATATTTTTCTTGTGATGAGAACTCAGATTTACTGTCTTAACTTTCATGTATAGCATACAGCAATGTTGATTATATTATCATCTTGTACACGACATCTGTAATACTTATTTATGTTATAACTAGAAGCTGTACGTTTTGACTTCCCTCATCCAATTCCCCTCCCCCCTCCACCTCTGATAACCACAAGTCTAATCTTTTTTTTTATTAATTTGTTTCTGAGTATAATTGACCTAACGCACTGTTAGTTTCTGTTACACAGCACAGTGGTTTGATATTTCTCTACATCTCAAACTGATTGCCACAATGTCTTATTACAGTGTGTCACCATACAACGGTATCAATAGTTATTGACTATATTCCCCACACTGTACATTTCTTACCCATGACTCATTTACTTGGTAGCTAGGAGTTTGTACCTCTTAATCTTTTTACCTATTCCTCTCATCACCCCCGTCCTCCTCCCCTCTGGAAACACACCTGTTTGTTTTCTGTATCTATAAGTAAGTAAGTAAGTAAGTAAGTAAACTCACTCAGTCGTGTCTGACTCTTTGTGACCCCATGGACTGCAGCCCACCAGGCTCCTCAGTCCATGAGATTCTCCAAGCAAGAATACTGGAGTGGGTTGCCATTTCCTTCTCCAGGGGATCTTCCCAACCCAGGGACCGAACCCGGGTCTCCCGCATGGGAGGCAGATGCTTTAACCTCTGAGCCACCAGGGAAGCCCTTCTGTATCTATAGCTCTGCTTATGTTTTGTTATGTTTCTTCATTTGCTTTGGGTTTTTTTTTCCTTTTTGATCCCACATATAAGTGAAATCATACAGCGTTTGTCTTCCTCTGTCTGATTTTATTCACTTAGCATAATGCCCTCTAGGTCCATCCATGTTGTCGCAAATGACAATATTTCCTTCTTTTTATGTCTGAGTAATATTCCATCATTTATATAAGTATCTTCTTCATCCATTCGTCTATCATGAGCATGTAGGTTGTTTCCATATCTTGGCATTTGTAAACAATGCTGTAATGAACATTGTCGTTATTGTTCAGGCTCAGTTATTCCAACTCTGCAAGCCCATGGACTGCAGCCCACCAGGCTCCTCTGTCCATGGGATTTCCCAGGCAAGAATACTGGAGTGGGTTGTCATTTCCTTCTCCAGGGGATCTTCCCTACTCAAGGATCAAACCTGTGTCTCTTACATCTGCTGCAATGGCAGGCAGGTTCTTTACCATGGAGCCACCTGGGAAGCAGTGAACGAGAATCACCAGAGTATCGCACTAGACAGAACACACTTCATGGACTGTCATCTCTTGCCCCAAGTCTCAACATGAATCAAGTCTCCACCACTGGGATCCTGTTCAGTCTCAAAAACATAGACAACCTAGTCTGTCCCCTGAGTCCCTCTGTCTTCCTTTGGAGACCTTTAACCTATCTTCTCTTGTCCCTTTTCCCTAGGATCAGACAAGAGTGGTGAGATTTGGACTCAGAATCAAAAGAGATGAGCAGTCCTCAGCCTTTGGAAGAGGTAGGCTGGGTGCAGGCTGGAGGAGAGGGGTGGGAGCATCTGGGGAGAGGGGAAGAGAAGAACTTAATGTTTGAGACACTAGAAGGGGTGAAAAATCATGACGTGGATTCAGAACTCAGGTGCTTTGTGATCATTCAGTTGGAGAAAAAGACTCAGCAATGGAACTGAAGTTGTGGCAACTAGGAAAAGAAGGGGGCACCCTGGCTACCTTTGTCTTGATGATAAAATTCTTATAATTATGGTACTCAGTATCCTGCTTCTCTTTTTTTTAATAACTATTTACATATTTTTGGGTGAACTGGGTCTTAATGGGGGCACAAAGGATCCTCATTGCAGCTGGAGGGCTTCTCTCCAGATGTGGCACACAGGTTTATTGCCCTGTGGCATGTGGAATCTTAGTTCCTGGACCAGGAATCAAACCCGTGTCTCCTGCATTGGAAGGCAGATTCTTAACCACTGAACCACCAGGGAAGTTTCACTCTGCCTTTCTTCTAAAAAAAGAAATTTTGGCCCCAATATTCTTCCTCTGATAGGACAAGATAGAATCTCAGAATTAGCTTCATAAAGTCTGAAACCTCTGCAAGTGAGAAGGTAATGCTCAGAATACTCTTGGGAATGATGGAGAGAGAGACAAAGCTATCAAATGTGATAACTGGAAGAGACCCTCAAAATTTGCCCACCACACACATATTCATTCTCTCTATTTGGAAGTATGTCAATCACTCAGTCATGCCCGACTCTTTTCAACCCCATGGGCTGTAGCTTACCAGGTTCCTCTGTTCATTGAATTCTCCAGGCAAGAATACTGGAGTGGGTTGCCATTCCCTTCTCCAGGGGATGTTCTCAACCCAGGGATTGAACCCAAGTCTCCCATATTGTAGGCTGATTCTTTATCATATGAACCACCAGGGAAGCCCTTATATTTGGAAACTGAGATTCAAATTTTCTAAGGCCCACTTGACTTCACATTCCAAGATGTCTGGCTCTAGATTAGTCAACACATCATCATGATTATCTGGGTCATGAAGATCTTTTTTGTACAGTTCTTCCGTGTATTCTTGCCACCTCTTCTTAATATCTTCTGCTTCTGTTAGGTCCAGACCATTTCTGTCCTTTATCGAGCCCATCCTTGCATGAAATGTTCTCTTGGTATCTCTAATTTTCTTGAAGAGATCTCTAGTCTTTCCCATTCTGTTCTTTTCCTCTATTTCTTTACATTGATTGCTGAAGAAGGCTTTCTTATCTCTTCTTGCTATTCTTTGGAACTCTGCATTCAGATGCTTATATCTTTCCTTTTCTCCTTTGCTTTTTGCTTTTTTCGTTTCATATATGATATTATATATGTTTCAATGCCATTCTCCCAAATCATCACACCCTCGCCCTCTCCCACAGAGTCCAAAAGACTGTTCTATACATCTGTGTCTCTTTTGCTGTCTCACATACAGGGTTATCATTACCATCTTTCTAAATTCCATATATATGCATTAGTATACTGTATTGGTGTTTTTCTTTCTGGCTTACTTCACTCTGTATAATAGGCTCCAGTTTCATCCACCTCATTAGAACTGATTCAAATGTAAGGTTTGCTTTTCTTAATTTTCACAGTATGTTTTGTTAGCAGGAGGGTTCACATTGAGGGAGAAAAGGCCAGAAAACTCACCATTAAGATGATCCAGAAATTCATGGGGGACTCCATGGCAGGCAGAGGTGGCTGTGGGGTGAACTGGTATCCACACTGATCACACAGCTCCATCTGATGGTGTTGCAGCTTCCTGCTGAACCAGTTCAGTTCAGTCGTCGCTCATGTCCAAATCTTTGCGACCCCATGGGCTGCAGCATGCTAGGCCTCCCTGTCCATCACCAACTCCTGGAGTTTACTCAAACTCATGTCCATTGACTTGGTGATGCCATCCAACCATCTCATTCTCTGTCATCCCCTTCTCCTTCTGCCTTCAATCTTTCCCAGCATCAGAGTCTTTTCAAATGAGTCAGTTCTTCCCATCAGGTGGCTAAAGAATTGGGGTTTCAGCTTCAACATCAGTACTTCCAGTGAATGTTCAGGACTGATTTACTTTAGGATGGACTGGTTGGATCTCCTTGCAGATCAAGGCACTCTCAAGAGTCTTCTCCAACACCATAGTTCAAAAGCATCAGTTATTTGGGCATCAGCTTTCTTTATGGTCCAACTCTCACATCTATACATGACTACTGGAAAAACCATAGACTTGATTAGACAGACCTTTGTTAGCAAAGTAAGTAAAGTAAAGTCGCTCAGTCATGTCGGATTCTTTGCGACCCCATGGACTGTAGCCTACCAGGCTCCTCTGTCCACGGAATTTTCCAGGCAATAGTACTGGAGTGGATTGCCATTTCCTTCTCCAGCAAAGTAATGTCTCTGCAGCTCAGATGGTAAAGAATCTGTCTACAATGCAGGAGACCTGGGTTCGATCCCTGGATTGGGAAGATCCCCTGGAGAAGGAAATGGCAATCCACTCCAGTACTATTGCCTGGAAAATCCCATGGACAGTGAAGCCTGATAGGCTACAGTCCATGGGGTCGCAAAGAGTCAGACACGACTGAGCAACTTCACCACTTCACCACAGGTTGGTCATAATTTTCTTTCAAAGGAGTAAGGGTCGTTTAACTTCATGGCTGCAATCACCATATGCAGTGATTTTGGAGCCCCCCAAAATAAAGTCTGCCACTGATTCCAGTGTTTTCCCATCTATTTTCCATGAAGGGATGGGACCAGATGCCATGATCTTAGTTTGCTGAATGTTGAGCTTTAAGCCAACTTTTTCACTCTCCTCTTTCACTTTCATCAACAGGCTCTTTAGTTCTTCACTTTCTGCCATAAGGGTGGTGTCATCTGCATATCTGAGGTTATTGATATGTCTCCCGGCAATCTTGATTCCAGCTTGTGCTTCATCCAGCTCAGCATTTCTCATAATGTACTCTGCATCTAAGTTAAATAAGCAGGGTGACAATATACAGCCTTGACATACTCCTTTCCTGATTTGGAACGAGTCTGTTGTTCCATGTCCAGTTCTAACTGTTGCTTCCTGACCTGCATACAGATTTCTGAAGATTTCTGCAGGTCAGGTGGTCTGGTATTCCCATCTCTTTCAGAATTTTCCACAGTTTGTGGTGATCCACACAGTCAAAGGCTTTGGCATAGTCAATAAAGCAGAAATAGATGTTTTTCTGGAACTCTCTTGCTTTTTCCATGATCCAGCAGATGTTGGCAATTTGATTTCTGGTTCCTCTGCGTTTTCTAAAACCAGCTTGAACGTTGGGAAGTTCACGGTTCACGTATTGCTGAAGCCTGGCTTGGAGAATTTTGAGCATTACTTTACTAACGTGTGAGATGAGTGCAATTGTGTGGTAGTTTGAGCATTCTTTGGCATTGCCTTTCTTAGGGATTGGAATGAAAACATCTTTTCCAGTCCTGTGGCCACTGCTGAGTTTTTTTTGACTATGCCAAAGCCTTTGACTGTTTGGATCACAATAAACTGTGGAAAATTCTTCAAGAGATGGAAATACCAGACCACCTGACCTGCCTCGTGAGAAACCTGTATGAAAGTCAGGAAGCAACAGTTAGAACTGGACATGGAACAACAAACTGGTTCCAAATAGGAAAGGGAGTATGTCAAAGCTGTATATTGTCACCCTGCTTATTTAACTTCTATACAGAGTACATCGTGAGAAACGCTGGGCTGGAGGAAGCACAAGCTGGAATCAAGATTGCCGGGAGACATATCAATAGCCTCAGATATGCAGATGACACCACCCTTATGGCAGAAAGTGAAGAGGAACTAAAGAGCCTGTTGATGAAAGTGAAAGAGGAGAGTGAAAAAGTTGGCTTAAAGCTCAACATTCAGAAAACTAAGATCATGGCATCTGGTGAAAGGGAGTATGTCAAAGCTGTATATTGTCACCCTGCTTATTTAACTTCTATACAGAGTACATCGTGAGAAACGCTGGGCTGGAGGAAGCACAAGCTGGAATCAAGATTGCCGGGAGACATATCAATAGCCTCAGATATGCAGATGACACCACCCTTATGGCAGAAAGTGAAGAGGAACTAAAGAGCCTGTTGATGAAAGTGAAAGAGGAGAGTGAAAAAGTTGGCTTAAAGCTCAACATTCAGAAAACTAAGATCATGGCATCTGGTCCCAATCCCTTCATGGAAAATAGATGGGGAAACAGTGGAAACAGTGTCAGACTTTATTTTTGGGGGCTCCAAAATCACTGCAGATGTTGATTGCCACCATGAAATTAAAAGACACTTACTCCTTGGAAGGAAAATTATGACCAACCTAGATAGCATATTGAAAAGCAGAGACATTACTTTGCCAACAAAGGTCCATCTAGTCAAGGCTACAGTTTTTCCAGTGGTCATGTATGGATGTGAGAGTTGGACTGTGAAGAAACCTAAGTGCCAAAGAACTGATGCTTTTGAACAGTGGTGTTGGAGAAGACTCTTGAGAGTCCCTTGGACCACAAGGAGATCCAACCAGTCCATTCTGAAGGAGATCAGTCCTGGGTGCTCTTTGAAGGACTGATGCCGAAGCTGAAACTCCAATACTTTGGCCACCTCATGTGAAGAGTTGACTCATTGTAAAGCAAAACAAACTAAAAAATAAAAATTAATTAAAAAATAAAAAAAAAAAAAAAGAGTTGACTCATTGGATAAGACCCTGATGCTGGGAGGGATTGGGGGCAGGGGGAGAAGAGGACAACAGAGGATGAGATGGCTGATGGCATCACCAACTTGATGGACATGAGTTTGAGTAAGCTCCAAGAGTTGGTGATGGACAGGAAGGCCTGGCGTGCCGCGATTCATGGGGTCGCAAAGAGTCAGACATGACTGAGTGACTGAACTGGAACTGGAACTGAAATTATCCCCTACCTATGACTTTAAGACAATTGAGAGGATTATTTGAAAATCACAGGCTATTGTCGTGTTTGGATTCCAGGTTATGGGGCACTTGCCCAGCTTTATATAAACTTATAGCTGAAACTCAGCAGGCCCAAACCGACAAACTGGTTTGGTCTCCAGATACTCAAAAGGCTTTGAAGGTTCTTCAGACTGCTCTCCTGCAAGCTCCCACTCTGAGCTTGCCCACGGGGTCAGAATTTAATTTGTTTGTCACTGAAAGAAAAGGTGTGGCCTTGGGAGTTTTGACACAACCCCGAGGGCCTCACCAGCAACCTATTGCCTATCTAAGCAGAGAATTAGATGTAATTTCACATGGTTGGCCCCACTGCCTAAGAGTAATTGGGGCAGCAGCTTTATTAGCACCTGAAGCTTTAAAAATAATTAATGGATGAAACCTTACTGTCCTGACTTCTCATGATGTGAATGGAATCTTAAATTCTAAGGTTAATATTTGGATGATAGACAGTAGACTTCTTAAGTATCAATCATTGTTGTTAGAAGGACCAGTAACTAAGCTTAAAGTATGTAGTAATTTAAATCCTGCCACTTTCCTTCCTGAGAAGGAAAATGAAACACCTGATCACGATTGTTCTCAATTCCTAACTTTAAACTATGCAGCTCGGGAGGATCTAATGGATACCCCATTAGACAATCCTGACATGGAAATATTTACTGATGGCAGTTCTTTTGTTTGGGATGGAAAGCATAAAGCAGGTTATGCTGTGGTGACTGCTGAACACGTTTCCCCTCTTCATCAGGGAAGGCTTCCCATGGTGGACATCTCCACTTCAAGGAAAAGACTTTCTCCAAGTCTGAGAATACCTTCAACAACAATTATATGTGATGCCTCTTCTTCAGCTGATGACATCTAACAATCCTAAGATGGACTGATGTAACTACGGACATAATATGACTTTTAATTTTGATTTTAACTTGTTTTAAAGATTATTTTGCCTTACATCTATAACTGTGTAATTGAATTTATTTCTAGTTGCATGAAGGATTTTAAGTTACAAATGGTTGTTCTGCTAGTGCCACAGCCTCCTCCAACTATTACTTGGGGCCCCTGGATCAGAGACCTCAATATGAGAGTTAGGAGAATATGTTGCCTTAACAATTTAAGGACCACCCTAAACAACAGGAAGTAGTTATGGAATAAAAATGATGACCCTTTCCCTTGGCAACATAATTCTCCTAAAAGAAAAGGGGGGGATGAGACAGTCATTTCCTAGGCAGGTTGATAAGAAGTCTAGGGGTCCCCAAGGAGAGAGGGGTCTGGAATTTTCAAGGAGGAAGAAAGGACAAACTTTTTTTGTCCCTCTACATTCCTTAGAATTATATAACAATAATGTATCCTGCTTGAGGACAGTCTCTGGAAAAAACCTTCTGGCTAATCCTGTTATCTTAAGGTGTAATTTATGGGAGTAGGTCTAGTGAGGTCTTTACAACCTTCAAACATTCTTTTGATTCACTATAATAACTAATTAGAGAGTATATAACTCCATTGCTAACACTAGCAAGGGGGTACTCTTTCTACCCCCTTCTGATGCTTATGTCTGAAGCTTTCTCTATCTCCTTTATACTTTAATAAAACTTTATAACACAAAAGCTCTGAGCAACCAAGCCTCATCTCTGGCCCTGGATTGAATTCTTCTCCTCCGGACGCCAAGAATCCCAGCATCTTTGCATGGTTCAGCAACAACCTTTCATGGGGAGGGTCTCACCCAGGAGATTGTGGACTTATGACCCCAGATACATGGTCAGTGAGATGGGGTCACCCTGGAGACTGTGCATATGTTACCTCAGGTGCGGGTTCTGGGAGGGGTTTACCCTGGAGACTATGGTCATGAGAACTCAGGGGCAGGGTCTGTAAGGTTAGGTCACCTCAAGACTGTGGTCCTGATACCCCAGACCAGGGTAAGTGAGGTTGGATCACCTGGAAAATGTGGACGTGTGATCCCAAATATACAATCTGGGGAAGATTGTCACCCTGGAGACTGTGGATATGTGATACCAGGTGCAGGATCTGGCAGGGGCGTGTCACAATGGAGACCAGGGATGTTTGACCCCAGGTGCAGGATCTGGAAGGGGTGTCACCCTGGTACTGTGGACCTGTGAACTGAGGTGCAGGGTCTGGATGGGGTCACATAGGAGACTTTGGATATGTGAACCCAGGTACAGTGTTAGGGAGCTGTCACCCTGGAGACTGGATATGTGACCCCAGGTACAGTGTTTGGGAAGGGTGTCATCCTGGAGACTATTCACGTGTAACTCCTGGTGCAGCGTGTGTGAGAGGGGTCACCTTGGAGACCGGACATGTGACCCCAGGTACATGGTCTGGGGAGGAAATCACACTGGTGAGTGTGGACATGTGACACCAGGGACAGGGTCTGGGAGAAGAGATCACGCTGGGGGCTCCAGACCTGTGACCCCAGGTGCTGGGTCATGGAGGGGGCTCACCCTGGGAGACATGGAGGTGTGTTCCCAGGTACAGGGGCAGGGAGGGTGTCAGCCTGGAAACTGCAGATATTTGACCCCAGGTACAGGGTCTGGGAGGGTGGTCACACTGGAAACTGTGCATGGGCGACACCAGGTTCAGGATCTGGGCAGGGATGTCATACTGGATATTTTAAGTGTGACCTCAGGTACAGGGTATGAAGGGTGTCCTCTGGAGATGGCAGATATTTGACCCCAGGTACAAGGTCTGGGAGGGCGGTCACACTTGAGACTGTGGACATTGAACCAGGTACAAGGTCTGGGAAATGACATCACCCCGGAAACTATGGGCATGTGTCACCAGGTACTGAGTCTTGGAGAATGCACACGGTAGAGACTGGATATGTGACCCCAAATACAGTGCCTGGGAGAGGTCACCCTGGGGACTGAAGACATGTGATCTCAGATACAGGATCTGGGAGGGTGTCACCCTGGAAACCATGGACATGTAACACTAGGGTAGGGTCTGGGAGGGGAGCTCACAATGGAAACTGTGGCCGTGTCATCCCAGGTGCTCGGACTGTTGTGGTAGTGTCACCCTGAAGTTTGTGGACTGTATCCACAGGTAAGGGTCTGGAGGGTGTCACCCGGGAGACTGGAAATGTGACCAGAGGTTCAAAGTCTGGGATGCTGGTCACCCTAGAGACTGTGTACATGTGACCAGAGGTAAAAGTTCTGGTGAGGTGGGGTCACCATGGAGGATGTGGATGTGTGACCCCAGATGTAGGGTCTAGGAGAGGCAGTTACCCTGGAAGCTGGAAATGTGACCCCAGGTACAGTGTCTGGGAGGGGTGTTACCAAGGAGACTGTGGACATTTGACCCCAGGTACTTGCATTTCAAAGGGGTCACTCTTTAGCCTGTGGATGTGTGACCCCAGGTGAAAGGTCTGGGAGTAGGGGTCATCCTGGACTGTGGTCGTCTAACACCAGGTGCAGGGTCTGGGGAGAGGGCTGTCTGTGGAGACTGGGCATGTGACACTGAGTGCAGACTCTGTGAGGTGTTTTCTCCCTGGAGAAAGTGGACGGGTGACCCAAAATGCAGTGTCTGGGGTAGAGGCTGACCCTGGAGCCTGTGGATGTATAAAGCCCGGTGAAGTGTCTGGGACGTGGGGTCACCGTGGAGACTGTGGACATGTGAACCCAGGTGCAGGGTCTGGGGGAGGGTTCACCCTGGAGACTATGGACATGTGACCCTATGAATAGGGTCTATGAAGGGGTTCACCAGGGAAGCTGTGGCCATGTGACACCAGGTAAAGGATCTGATATCGGGTATGAACGTGGAGACTGTGGTCATATAACCCCCTGTGCAGGGGGGAAGGGGGGTCACCCTGGGAACTGCGGGTGTGTGATCCCAGGTTCATGGTCTGGGAGGGGTTCATTATGGAGACTGTGGATGTGAAATTCCAGGTATAGGGTCTGGGAGGTGGGGTTACCATGCAGATTGTGTGCTGGTGTTTCTGGCTACTAGGTGTGGGTGGTGGGGTCACCCTGAGGACTATGGACATGTGACCCAAAGTGCAGGGTCTGGGGAGGGGCTCTCCCTGCAACTGTGGATGTGTGATCCCAGGTGCAGGATCTGGGACTGGGGTCACTCTGGGGATTGCAGACATGTTATATCAGATGAGTGGTCTGGGAGTGGGTTACCCTGGAACTCTGGATGTGTTACCCTAAGTGCAGGGACTGGGAAGTGGTGTCACCCAGGACACTCAGGTACAGAGTCTGGATGTTGGCTCCATACTAGAGACTGTGGGCATGTGATCCCATGTATGTGGTCTGGGAGGGAGTTATCCTGGACACTACAGAAATTTGACCCCAGGTACAGGGTCAAAAAAGGGTTACTCTGGAAACTGTTTATATGTGACCCCATGTGCAGTTTCTGGGAGGTGGAGTCACACTTCAGACTGTAGACATGTGAACCTGGTCCCGAGTGTGGGAGGGGGTCACCCTGGATCTTGTGGACATAGGGCCTTAGGTGCAGGGCCTGGGAAGTGGTGTCAGTCTGGGGATTGTAGACATGTTACTCCAGATGTATGATCTAGGAGAGGTTCACCCTGGAGACTGTGGATGGGCAACCCTAGGTGCAGGGACTGGGAGGAAATGTCACACTGGGCACTGTGGCCATGTGACCCCAGGTACATAGTCTGAAGGTGGTCTCATCCTGGAGACTATTTACGTGTGACCCCAGGTGCAGGGTCTGGGAGGTGGGTCACCCTTTAGACTCTAGACATGTGACCCCAGGTACAGGGTCTGGGAGGTGGGGTTACCCTGGGGACAATGGACATGTGACTCAAGGTCCCAGGTCTGGGAAGAGGTCACACCAAGGAGACTGTGGATGTGTGACCACACATACAGGCTCTGGGAGGGTGTCACTCAGATAAATGTGGACTTGTGAACCTGGTAAGGTGTAGTCACCCTGGAGACTGTGGACATGTGAACCCAAGTGTGGGGTGTGAGCAGTGTCAAAGAGAATTTTGACATGTGACCCCAGGTACAGGTACTCTGAAACAGTCAACATGGAGCCTGTGGATGTGTGAACCCAGCACAAGGCTCTGGGAGGTGGGGTCACCCTTGAGACTGGACATGCGACCCCAGGCATAAGGTCTTGAGGCAGGTTCATCTTGGCAACTGTGGATATGTGACCCCAGGTTCAGGGTCTTGGAGGACATTCACTCGCAAAATGTGGACACATGATCCCATGTACAGGGTGTGCAAAGTGTTCACCAGGGAGACTGTGGACATGTACACCAGGTGCTTGCATGTGAGCTGCGGTCACCCTGGAGACTGCATGTGTGACCCAGTTTCAGTGTCTTGGATTTTGTCACCCTGGAAGCCTTTGACTTCAGGTACAGGGTCTGGGGGTTCTATCACCCTGGGGACTGTGGACATATGCGAGCAGGTACAGGGTCTGAGTGATGGGGTCACCCTATGGACTGTGGACATGTGGTCCCACATATAGGGTCTGGAAAGGGGCCTTTATAGAGACTGTGGATGTCTTACCCTAGCTGCAGGGTCTGGGAGGAGGTCACCATGACCACTGTGGATATGTGACCCCAGGTACTGGGTCTTGGGGGCAGGGTCACCCTGGAGACTGTGGACATGTGACCCTAGGTACAGTGTATGGGAAGTAGGGTCAACATGGATAATGTGGACATTTGACCCAAAGTGTAGGGTCTGGGGAGAGGACTAACCCTGAAGACTGGATGTGTGATTCCCGGTGCATGGTCTAGGAGGGTGTAACCTTGGAGGCTGGATGTGTGGCTCCACATATAGAGTATAGGAGGTGGGGTCACACTTTAGACTGCAGACATGTGACCTCGGTCCAGAGTCACCCTGGAGATTGTGGACCTAGGATCCCAGGTGCAGGGTCTGAGAGGTGGCTCACCCTGGAGGCTGTGACATCAGATGCCAGGTACATTGTTTGGGAGCTGGATCACTCTGGAGACTGTGGACATGTTACCCCAGGTGCAGGGTCTTGGAAGGGGGTCACCCTGGAGACTGTGGACCTGTGACCCCAGGTACAGTTTCTGGGAGAGTGTCACCCTAGATTCTGGGCATGTGACCCCAAGTGCAGGATTTGGGAGCGAGTTCACCCTGGTGACTGGACATATGTCACTAGGTGCAGGTTATGGGCAGGAGGGACACCCTGGGTATTGTCGAAGAGTGACCCCAGGCACAGGGTCTGGGCATTCCCTTAAGCTCAAAATCTTCCCCAATACCTCAGTCGGTAAAGAATCTACATGCAATGCAGGAGACCCGGGTTCGATTCCTGGGTCAAGAGGATTTCCTAGAGAAGGAAATGGCAACCCACTCCAGTATTCTTGCCTGGAGAATCCCATGGATAGAGGAACATCACAGGCTACAGTCCATGGGGTCACAAGAGTTGGACATGACTTAGTGACTAAACCACCACCACTACCACTAAGGACTGTTAAGGGGTAGGAGGTTAGTAAATAGAAAATAAAGAGACAGGGTCTGGGAGAGGGGATCACCATGGAGACTGTGTATGTGTGACCGCAGGTACAGTGTCTGAAAAGGGGGTCACCCTGGTGACTGTGGACATGTGACCCCAGGTACAGGGTCTGGGAGGAGGGTCACCATGACCCCAGGTACAGGGTAGGTGATGTGAGGTCACTGTGGAGACTGGACACGTGATGCCAGGTGTAGGGTCTGGGAAGGGTTCACCTTGGAGACTGTGGACAAGTGACACAATGTGTAAGGTCTGGGTATGGGGATTACCCTGGAAACTGGAAATGTGACTCCAGGTACATGGTGTGGTAGGTGGGGTAACCATGGAGACTGTGAACTTGTGATAACATGTCTATGGTCTGAGAGTGGTTAACCCTGAGACTATGTACATGTGACCACAGATGTAGGCTTGTGAGGGAGTGTAAGAGTGTGTGAGGGTGTGACAGGGAATATAAGAGTGTTCAATGGTGTGCAAGGGAGTGTAAGAGTATGCAAGATGTGCGAAGGAGTGTAAGACCATGCAAGGGTGTGTGAGGGAGAGTAAGAGTGTGTGAGGTCATCCGAGAGAGTATAAGAGTGTGCAAGGGTGTGCAATGGAGTGAAAGTGTATGAGGGTGTGTGAGGGAGTTGCAGAGTGTGTGAGGGAATGTAATAGTGTGCAAGGGTGAGTGAGGGTGTGTAAGACTGTGTGAAGGAGTATAAGAATGTGTGAAGGTTTACAATGGAATGTAAGAGTTGTGAAGGTGTGCAGAGAGTGTAAGAGCATGCAAGGGAGTATAAGAGCGTGCAAGGGAGTATAAGAGCATGCAAGGGGGTCCAATGGAGTGTAAGGGTGACTGAGGGTGTGCAAGGAAGTGTAAGAGCCTGCAAGGAAGTGTAAGAGCATGTGAGGTTGTGCGAGGGAGTATAAGAGCATGATAGAGTTTAAGAGTGTGCAAGGTTGTGGGAAAGTGTGTAAGAGCATGTGAGGGACGGTAAGAGTGTGTGAGTGTGTGCAAGGAAGTATAAGAGCATGCAAGGGAGTGTAAGAGTGTGTGATGGTGGGCGAGGGAGTATAAGAAAGTGTGCAAGGGAATGTAACAGCATGCAAGGTAGTGAAAGGGTGTGCAATAAAGTGTAAGGGTGTGCGAGGGGTGAGGAAACAGAGCATGTGAGGGAGTGTAAGAGTGGGCAGAGATGAGCAAGGGAGTGTAAGAGTGTGTGGGCGTGCAAAGGAGTGTAGGAGGGTGTGAGGCAGTGTCATAGCATGCAAGAGAGTGTAAGAGTGTGGGATGGTGTGTGAGGGGGTGGAAGAGCATGTGAGGGAGTGTAAAAGTGGGCAAGGGTGTGTGAGGGTGTGAGAGGGCATGCCAGGGAGGGTAAGGGTGTGCAAAGGAGTCTAAGAATGTGTGAGGGTGTGCAAGGGAGTATGAGTATGTGAGGGTGTTGTGAGGGAGTGTAAGAGTGTGCTAGGGTGTGAGATGGAATATAAGAGTGTGAGATGGTGTTCCAGGGAGTTTAAGAGACATCCCAGGTACAAGGTAGGTTGGGAGTGACCCTGGAACTAGTAGTCATTTCAGGGATTGTAATCCCTGAGAAGGATGTATAAGAATGAGAGGAAGTATAAGAATGTGTGAGGGTGTGCAAGGAGTGTAAGACTGAACAACAGAATGTAAGTGTGTGAGGGTGTGCAATGGAGTATAACAGTGTGTGAAGGCATGCTAGGGAGTGTAAGAGTGTGCAAGGGTGTACGAGGTAGTGTAAGAGTATGACAGCGTGTGAGGGAGTGTAAGGTGGGCAAGGAAGTGTATGACTGCAAAGGTGTGCAAGAAGTATAATAGTGTGTGAGGTAGTGAGAGGGAGTGTAATAGTGTGCAAGGTGTGCAAGGGCATGTGAGGACATGCAAGGACATAGAGGGAGTTGAGAGCATGTGAGTCAAGGCAGTTTAAGTGTGTGAGGGTTTGTAATGGAGTATAAAGAGTGTGTGAGGGCATGCAAGGGAGTGTACAAAGAATGTGTGAGAGTGTATGAGGACGTGACGTGTGACAGAGTGTGCAAGGATGTGTGAGAGTGTGTGATGGTGTGCAAGGGCAGGCGAGGTCATTCAAGGATGTGTGAAGACATGTGAGAGCATACAAGGATGTGTGAAGGTTGCAAGGCAGGGCAACAGCGTGTGAGGGCATGCAAGAGCATGCAAGGGCTTGGAAGGGTGTGTGTGGCCATGCAAGTGCATGTGAGGGCATCTGAGCGTGTGCAAAGGCATGTGAGAGCATGCACGGATGTGTACAGACTGTGTGAGGATGTGCGAGGGCATGTGAGGGCATGCAATAGCATGAGAAGGTGTGCAAGGGTGTACCCGGACGTGCGATGGTGTGTGAAAACAGGCAAGGGCAAGGGCATGAGAGAATTGCGAGGATGTGCAAGAGTGTGCAAAGATGTGCAAGGGCATGTGAGGACATCAAGAACATAGAGGGAGTGTAAGAGCATGTGAGGCACTGCGAAAGCCTGCGAGGGCATGTTAAGCCATGTGAGGGTATGCAAGAGCATGTGAGGGTGAGTACATGTGAGGTCAAGCAAGAGTGTGCAAGGGCATGCGAAGCCTTGTGATGATGTGCAAAAGTGGGCAAGGGCAGGTGAGGGAGTGTTAGGGAGTGTGAGGATATGCGAGGTCATGTGAGAGTGTGCAAGGACTGCAAGCATGTGCAAGTGTGTGCAAGAGCATGTGAGGGCCTGCGAGAGTGTGGGAGGGTGTGTGAGGGCACATGAGACAATGCAAGTGGGTGTGATGGTATGTGAGTATGTGCTAGGGGGTGTAGAGAATGCAAGAGTGTGTGAGAGCATGCAAAGAATTGCAAGAGTGTACGAGGACATTCAAGGGAGTGCGAGGCCATGTGAGAGTGTGTGAGGGTGTGCGAGTGTGTGTGAGAGGGTGCAAGGAGAGGCAAGGGCATGTGAGGGCTTGTGAGGGTGTGTGAGGACATGCGTGGGTGTGTGAGGCTGTGTGAGGGCATGCAAGTACATGCAGGGATATGTGAGGGAGTGCGAGGCCATGTGAGAGCACGTGAGGGCATGTGAGCATGTGTGAGAGGATGCCAGGGGATACAAGGGCATGCAAGGGCATGCTAGGGTGTGCGAGTGCATGTGAGGGCATGGCAGAGTGTGTGATGACACACGAGAGCATGCATGAGCATGTTGAGCGTGTGCAAAGAATTGCAAGAGTGTACAAGGACATTCGTGTGAGAGTGTGTGAGGGAATATGAGAGCATGTGAGGACATGCAAGCGCATGCAAGAGGATGCTAGAATGTGCAAGGGGATGCGAGTGCTTGTGAGGAAGTGCTAGGGCATTCGAGTGCATGTGAAGGCGTGGCATTGCGTGTGATGATGCATGAGAGCATGCGAAGGTGTGTGAGGGCGTGTGAGGGCATGTGAGGGCTTGCAAGAGTGTGTGAGAACATTCTAGAGAGTGTGAGAGTGCATGAGAGTGTGTGAGGGCTTGAGAGCACATGCGAGGATGTGCAAGGGCATGAGGGAGCATGCGCAGGTGTGCAAGGCCATTTGAGGTCATGTGTAATCATGTGAGGGCTTGGGAGTACTTTTGTGGCTGTGTGAGAGTGTGCAAGTGCATGCAAGAGCATTCGAGGGTGAACGAGGGTGAACGAAGGTGTGTGAGGACATGCAAAAATGTTGGAGGGCGTGTAAGGGCTTGTGAGAGCATGGGAGGACATGCGAGGATTTGTGATGCCTTGTGAGGGTGTGAGAGGGCATGTAAATGTGTGCAAGGATGTGCAAGGCTGTGTAAGAGCGGGTGAGCACATGCGAGGGTGTGGAAGAGCATCAAGGCTGTGCAAGAGTGTGCAAGGGCTTGCAGTGGCATGCGAGGGTGAACGAGGATGTGCGAGTGCGTGTGAGGCCATGGGAGAGTGTGCGAGGGTATGCAAGGATGTGCGAGAATCTGTGAGGGCATGCAAGGACATACAAGAATCTGTGAGGGTGTGCGAGAGCATGCCATCATGTGCAAGAGTGTACGAGGACGTGTGAGGGTGTGTGAGACCATGTGAGGCCGTGTGATGCTGTGCAAGAGTGTGTGAGGGCTGGCAGTGTCATGCAAGGGTGTACAAGAATCTGTGAGTGCATGCAAGGCCATGGTAGAGTGCGCAAGGACGTGCGAGAATCTGTGAGGGCATGCAAGGATGTGCAAGAGCATGCCATGATGTGCGAGAGCATACAAGGACATGTGAGGATATGCAAGGCCATACAAGGGTATGAGGTGGCATGCAGGACTTGCGAGAGCATGCAAGGACATTCAAGTGCATGCAAGGCCATGTGAGAGCATGTGAGGACATGCAAGATCGTGTGACTGCCTGCTAGGGCGTGCACGGGCATGTGAGGGTGTGTGAGGGCATGCAAAGATGAGCGAGAGCATGCAAGGACGTACAAGAATATGTGAGCGTGGGCAAGGGCATTTTAGGGTTTGTACAGGCATGTGAGGGCATGCGAGGATGTGTGAGAGCGTGTAAGGATGTGTGAGCATGGGCAAGGACATGCTAGGGCATACACAGGCATGTGAGGGTGAGTCAGGTTATCTGTGAGTGTGCGAGGGTGTGCAAATGTGTGTGAGTACATGAAAGAGAATGTGAAGGTGTGTGAGTGTGTGCAAGGATGTACAAAAGTATGCAAGGCTGTGTGAGGATGTGTGACAGTGGACAAGGGTGTGGGAGAGCTTGTGAGAGTGTGTGAGAATGTGTGAGGACTTGCAAGAGGGTGCAAGGCTATGTGACAGTGTGTGACAGTTTGTGACTGCATGGGAGAACATGAAAGAGCATATGAGGACATGCGAGGGTGTGCAATGCCATGCAAAGCATGCAAGGTCGTGCGATGGTGTTTGAGGATGTGCGAGAGCATTTGACAATGTGCAAGAGAGCACGAGGGTGTGCAGGGGTGTGTGTGGATGTTTGAGGATGTGCTAGGGCATGGGGAAAGGTGTTAAGGCATGCAAATGTGTGCAAGGGCATGCAGGGAGGTGTGTGGCTGTGCAAGAGTGTGCATGTGCATGTGAAAGCATTTGATGGTGTATGAAGACCTGTGAGGGTGTGGGAGTACATGCAAGGGTATGCGAGGGCATGTGAGGGTGTGTGAGGATGTGCGAGTGTTCAACAATGTGTGAGAGAATGCGAGGGCATGAAGGTGTGCGCGAGGGCGTTTGAAGACACGTTAGGTCATGGGAGGACCTGCTAGGATGTGCAAATGCATGCAAGATGTGTGGCTGTGCGAGATACACATGTGAGTACGAGAGCATTCGAGGGCATCTGAGGGTGTGAGAGGATGTGCGAGGGTGTTCAAGTGTGTGTGAGGCCATGTGAGCATGTGAGGATGTTCAAGGGCATGTGAGGGCTTGCAAAGATGTGCAAGGAAGTGCAAGGATGTGCAACCCCATGTGAGGGCATCTGTGGGATGAAGGAAGTGCAAGGATGTGCAAGAGTGGGTGAGCAAGTGTGAGGGCATGGAAGGACATGCAAGAGTGTGCAATGGTGTGTGATGATGGCATGCCAGGTTATGTGAGGCAATCTCTGTGCGACCACCTGGACTGTAGCCGGCTAGATTCCTCTGTCCCTGGGATTCTCCAGGCAAGAATACTGGACTGGGTTGCCATGCCCTCCTCCACAGGATCTTCCTGACCCAAAGATTGAATTCCCATCTCTTACATCGTCTGCACTGGCAAGCAGGTTCTTTTCCACTAGCGCCACCCGGGAAGCCTCCCAGGGCTGGTATATTCTTTAAAGAAGGAAAATCCTTCCTGTTCATATGAAAATTCTGTTTCTGTGACACCTCATGTCTTAATCACCTCTTGCATCAGGGCAGCAGAGACTGCTATCTGTCTATCCAATACCTTTCTTCCTTTCTGAGAACTCTCAAACCAGACAAGGTCAGCCCAAGAAAGGAACGTCAAAAATTAATATCATTTATGAGCAAACATGGAAAAGTCCTGAGTGAAACACATGCATCACTTCCACTTAGATTTCACTGGACAAGACACATGTGTCATGTTGCAAAGAAGGCTAGAAAATATATTCTTTCCTCCAGGCAGTGTTGTGCCCCAATAAAAACTGGTTTTAAATTCTCGAGGAAGTCGTCTCCCCCTCTCTCCATTCAGAAACAAGGTCAAGATCAGCAAGTGTCCTTACTGGCCACTTGTGTGATGTGCATTTATTTCTCCTTTACTCTGACATGAAGGCATTTTGTAGGCTCAGCTTTACAGAGAGGTCTTCTACTAAACTCTGTGATGGTTTGTCACCTATCCTCCTGCATTACAGTCAAGTATCAAAACTGAAATTTAAATTTGTGAGATGCCCCAAGGGAAAAATATGCTTTTTTTGTGGGGCTTCCCTGGTGGCTCAGAGGTTAAAGCATCTGCCTGCAATGTGGGATACCTGGGTTCGATCCCTGGGTTGGGAAGATCCCCTGGAGAAGGAAATGGCAACCCCCTCCAGTATTCTTGCCTGGAGAATCCCGTGGACAGAGAAGCCTGGTGGGCTACAGTCCACGGGGTCGCAAAGAGTCGGACACGACTGAGCGACTTCACTCACTTCACTTGCTTTTTCTAAATTCCTGCTTTCCTCACTCTTTTGATTTTTTTTTCTTTTTCTGCCACCCCAGCAATGCAGTTACAAAATTTAAAAAAATTTACTCTAGTATGCATAGCTGTTTTACTGGAAAGTTTGTCCAGGGTATCCAGACATCATCCTGCCCGAGTGAGAGTTCACTCTGATATTTTCAGAGGTTTGTTTAATAAAACTTCAAAGGACAGTTAATCTTCATCTTATATAAACCATTTCAGAGAACAGAAAAGAAGCAGTTACACAATTATTTTACAAGACTTGTTTAATTGTGACACCAAAACCAGTCAGCACAAAAAGAGAAATTTAAAAATCACTCTGGCTTATAAACATAGGTGGAATGACCATTGTAATTTCCAGTTAAATGGACTAAAAATTTCTCTTTTGTGCTCAAAACATTGTTTATAAATATAGATGGAAATATTCTAAATAAAATATAAGCAAATCCAGTCCAATAGTGTATTTAAAAAGAATGATTCCAAAATAGTACAAGGATGGTTAAATATTAGAAGATCTATCAATGTAATTCACAAAATTAACAGATTTAAGAAAGCCACATGATCTTTCTGTGGATGCAGAAAACACATTTGATAAAGGTCAACTCTCATTCATGACAGACTCGAAATAGAAAGAAACTTCCTTAATGGAAAAATGGACTTGTCCTAAGACTTTCAGTGCTCATGCATATTGCAGTCAACATCTGTATCCTTACAAGCCAGAAGCAGCTCTGGCTTTGATGTGAAACCAGCAACATGTTAGGCTCCTTATCTGGGTCTTGGTAGTATGATAAAATTCATTCATTCCAAGGAAGCAATCTCTCTCAAGTCATGTCATCCCAGAAGAGCAATGAACCTTTTTCTAAGTTTCTAACTGTTACTTCATTCTGGCCACTAACCCATGATCACAGGATAGCTATAGACAGGCAAATGTAAAAGCAGCCCTCATGATCATCTAGTTCAGTTCACTTATCTTACAGTGACATCCCAAAAGCCAGGGTTAAGTGTCAGTGATAACCTGGCTCAGCTAAAATGCGCACCTGGGATGGGGACCCAGGCCTCATGAAGCTCCGTTCCAGGCGCTTTAACTTCCTCCTCATTAGCAAAAACAAATTCTTCTCAATTTCCTATGTCAGTTTAACTATCTCCTTCAAATATTTTGGGCTTCTATGAACACGCATGACCTTGGGGATTTGCCTTCTATCTCAAGTAGTAATAGTGGCAGGGGCTGGAGGAAGGAGGTCAGCAGATGGGATTAAAAGAACTGGAGACTTTCTCAGAAGGAAAGCAACACCTATTTTTAGCAGTGTTCTGTGTAGGAAGTTAGAAGCCCAAAGTGGCTCTGGAGAACGACCTCCCACTGCAGGAGGCAGGCAACACAGGCCACTGGGTCTGATCATACAGGTTGTGGGCAGCATGACTTTGGTGGGCACCAGTCACATCATACTCATTGTGGATTTATGCATTTATTGCTATTATCTTGGGGTTCCCCTTTGTGACTCAGCTGATAAAGAATCTACCTGCAGTTCAGGAGACCCAGGTTCCATCCCTGGGTTGGGAAGATCCCCTGGAGAAGGGAAAGGCCACCCACTCCAGTATTTTGGCCAGGAGAATTCCATGGACTGTATAGACCATGGGGTTGCAAAGAGTCAGACGCGACTGAGCAACTTTCATTACAATCATCTTGAAGCAGGACAGCATCCTGGAAGGAGTGTCTGTTTCTAATTCCTACACAGATGCTACAAGGCTACCTGTAATGCCGAGGGGAGGGTCTGGCTGTAGCAGGGCTGGAATAAGATCTGGAGATGGACCAGCCCTGCCTGCTTCTAGAATTAAGCTTTGGGTGTCAGGGCAAGATGCTGTACAGCAGGAAGTCCTGGGGGATCAGGAAATCTTGAGCTCTAACTTTTCATGGACTTTTTTTTTCTCAACCTGCTCTGCCAGGAATTCATTTCATCTGGACTCACTGTCTGTTCTGGGCCCAGCTCCTGTCTCTGGCACCTGCTGGCCTCAGCTTTCTCTCTTCTTGGCCTTCCTCCACTGCAATTCCTATAGCCTGATTTTTCAATATGTGCCTTGACAATCTATAAGCATAACTGCCTTACTAGAGAGTAATTACTCTAGAATTTTCCCAGGGTAGGGGGCAGGGGGGGTGCTTCTGTCCACAAGTAGAAAAAGATGAAATGACTGGCAGCACAGTGTGCAGAAAGTTAAAAGTCTCTTGGGAGAAAAAAGAAACTCTTGAAGAGTTGTCAGATTATCGATAAATCAAAGCTGCTGCTGCTGCTGCTGCTGCTAAGTCACTTCAGCCGTGTCCGACTCTGTGTGACCCCATGACGGCAGCCCACAGGCTCCCCTGTCCAAAGACCTTTTTGGAGGAACCCAAGACACAAATAGGAATCTCTTTGAGGAAATGGCCTTAGAGCTGCAATCAAAGGACTCTAAGAAAAAAATCAAATGCCAATGGTAAACTCACTTGTTATTTTAGGCCCCAAGAACAGGAATGTAAAGAACTAGGTAAGACATTAGACTGCAAGAACTCAGTAGAAATAGTACTCGTTTTAAAAAAGAATTTTGGAGTGCCTGGAGGGCTCCGGTTACCTCCTCGGCCTCGGCTTTGGCTTCAGCACCGCGCCCGGCTCCGCCGCGGCCCATCGAGCCCCCGGGACAACCGAGCCGCCAGCGACTCCCGCACAGCTCCGGGTGCCGGCCCGGGGGGCCATGCCGTGCCGGAGGGAGGAGGAAGAGGAAGCCGGCGAGGAAGAGGAGGAGGAGGAGGACAGCTTCCTACTGTTAGAACAGTCGGTGACTGTGGGCGGCTCGGTTGAGGTGGACCGGCTGGTGGCCCAGATCGGCGAGACGCTGCAGCTGGACGCGGCGCAGGACCGCCCTGCCTCCGCGTGCGCGCCCCCGGGGCCGCCACTGCAGCCCCCGCGGCCCCCGGCGGCGGTGAGAGCGGACAAGGCCCGAGCCCCAGCGCAGCCGCTGCTTCTACCGGCCGTGTCGGTCGAGACTGGGGGCCCGGCGCCCCCGGGGGCCTTGCGCTGCGCCCTCGGGGAACGCGGCCGCGTGCGGGGCCGGGCTGCGCCCTACTTTGTGGCGGAGCTCGCCGCTGGAGCCAGCACATTACCCGGGCCGTGCCGGCGAGGATGGCTGCGAGGCGCTGTCACCTCCCGCCGCTTCCAACAGCGACGATGGCCCTCAGCTGGGGCGCGAGCCAACGACGACGACCCGCACCGGCTTCTGCAGCAGTTGGTGCTCTCGGGGAACCTCATCAAGGAGGCCGTGCGGAGGCTCCAGCGAGCAGTCGCCGCGGTGGCAGCCACAGGCCCTGAGGGTGCCCCCGGATCGGGGGCCGCCGCAGCCGACCGGATCCTGTCTCCCTTCAACCCTCCGGCGCTTTGCACTGACCCAGGGCCCCTGGAGGAAGGAAAAGAAGCTGCTGCGCGGACCCTACGGCGTTCTGCTTACCCCAACCGTGAGCTGAAGCCGCCGTTCTTGGAGCGACCGCCTAGACTGCAAGGAGGCGCATGGGGAGAGACCTCAAGCCGAGAAGTTAGTGGCCCCGGCGAGTCTGTCGGAGAAAACTTGAGCGTGGAGAAATACGCGGGCCTGGGCGCGTTCGTGTCGCGTGAGAATTAACCCCGGCCTCAGGGACCTGGGACAAAACTGGGAGAACTATGGCAGCTATTTGCATCAACTTGTACCTGACTTAATCCTTGGGGATGTCGTGTGCTAGGATTGTTTAAACATTCGGCTTCAAGGGGCGAGAATCGTGAGGGCTTTATAACAATACTTGAAAACTGATGACTCGAATACATTTTCTTTATTTTCCGGTGGAGGAGCTTAGTGAAAATGGTGCTACAATCGCTGTGCAAAGAAATTCCAGAGAGAAGAAGAATGTAAAATCATGGTGGTGGGTGGGTTGGGATGCCAGCCCCCTTACTCTCCCACCTCATCCGATGACTGATCGAGGTGGGAGATGGGAACTCCAGTTGTCTGGGGCAGGGAGGTGGAGAATTTTGAAGGTGGGTCGACTTGGATGTGGACTTTTAAATGCCTTGACCTTGCCACCTGTGATTCAAGGTCATAGTGTGCTGTAGGTGGAAGGCTGTGGGGTTCCTGGGAAAGCTAACTCACCCCTGTGTCTGTCTTTTCTCTTGTTCCAAGAAGAGTCCTGTTTATGCTTTGTTAAAAAAAATAAATAAATAAATAAAAAGAATTTTGCAAACTTTCAGAGTTGAAAAGAACCTACAATGAAGTTAATTTTAATAAAGAGATAAAATCTGAATTCCCAAGGGTTAAACAAATATATACTGGATTTAAGAGACTTGGACACTTACAACTGGAAGCAGAAAACTGAAAAAAACCTCTGTGATTAATCATACATTGTCAGAAATTGCCTAAAGACATAGCAAATGCTCTTGCTCACAAAGAAAATGAAATTTAGATTTTGAGTAATGGTTTTATGTAGCGGAAATACCTGGCAGGTGACCAGACTGAAAAGTTAAGAAACACATGATAGATGACTCACAAAATGAATCTTTGTTAACAAAAGATAAAGGCCATTTCCAATATAAGCTAAATGCTGAGTTGCTAGCTCAGCAAGGGCTGGAAAACAGAAATGTAGAAACATGAATCTCTTTTACTTATTTAAGCTGAAGCTCTATTGGAAAATGAACACAAAACCTGGATATTCTTGGGCAGAAAGGTAGCATTCTTCCAAAGAAGTTGTTTTGGAAAGAATAAGAAAAGGCAGACAGAGAGAATGGAAATACCAGCTAGAGAGTAAGTAAGATTTCATAAGCAGAAAATTCAAGAAGTGGAGAATGAAGTACAGAAAAGAAAGATCTTATGAAACTCAGATTTCCCTTCATGATAAGAAAGGTCATGACAGTTGCCTGATTGCATGCACTGCAGAATGAGCTCTAGAAAGAAGAGGCTAAGCTGCTAGACCAAGACATACATGTGTGTAATATTTCAGAAGTCAGGAAATGTAACGAATCCCAGGAACACCGTTATTATAGAAACTTTCCAAGAGAAAGTGACTAATTCAAGAACTGTCTTTTGATCTACTGGTTGAAACTAGTGAAAGCCTCTATTGTCCTGCTCTTATGTCCACCTGGAATCTCTTATTCTTGACTTAATGGTATAGATCTGTTAAAGTGAACATTTTGCTGTCAGTGGTCCTACAGCTGATACTAGGAGGCCATTTCAGATTTCTGAACTAGTTATCTACTTCTTATCTCCTTCTTGGTATAGCTTCATCAGTAAGTCTTACCAGGGAAACTCATCATGATCCCACACATAATCATTCATTCCACAAATATTTTATGTATCTTTCATGAGTAAGGGATTTTATAAATGTCAGAAATACAATAAAGAACAAGACACAAATCTTCCTTTGTAGAGCTCACAGGCTTCCCAGATGGTGCTCGTGGTAAAGAATCTGCTTGCCAATGCAGGAGACTTAAGAGACACCAGTTTGAGCCCTGAGTGGAGAAGAGCCCCTGGAGGAGGAAATGGTGACCCACTCCAGCATTCTTGCCTGGAGAATCCCATGAACAGAGGAGCCTGGCGGGCTACAGTCCATAGCATCACAAAGAGTCAGACATGACTGAAGCGACTTAGCACATACAGCTTACATTTTAACCAAGAAAAGGTGTAGATAATAAAACAAATTGATCAGGTAATGCTAAGGAGAGATAGGACTACAAAGGATAAAAAGGGAGCAACAGTTTACAGACAGCCATCATGGAAGGCTGCATGGGGAGATGACATTTGGGTCAAGACATGAGTGGAGAAAGGGAGTGAGCCATGTAAAGATCTGGGAAAGATCCTCCCAGGCAAAGGGACTAGCCATGCCAAGGTGCTGAGCCAGAAGCATGTTTGCTGTGTTAGAGAAACAGCAGGTTTCAGACCTAGAGAACTACATGTCTGAAGGCTCAGAGCTGAGAATGGAGAAAGACCATCCTATGTTCTCATATATACATGGAAATGAAATTTCTAACGGCTCCAATGGGGTACGCAGGGAGTGACACGTGAAGATGATGGAAGTGTAAACACCTGCCAGATGCTACTGTACATTATAAATCATATTTAAAGTTGGAAATTTAGTCTTATAATATTACTATCATATGCTAAGTCCTTACTAGATGTCAGTCGATGTAGTAAATACTAGGATTTTTTTTTACTTGATCCTCTTAAATATTCTATGAGTTAAGAATCAATGTTATTTCAGTTTTACAGATGAGGAAACTGAGTCACAGAGTGGATAAGTCATTTGCCAAAAACCCAGAGCTAGTGAATAGTAAAATTGGCCTATGAGTCTATGTCAACTTGAGTCCAAACTTTTATCCTTCACTATTCTGCATTTTTAAATGATACATATGTGTGTAGTATAACAGAGGCTATAGAGTGGGCTGGCAACCAACTCCAGTATTTTTGCCTGGAGAACTCCATGGATGGAGGAGCCTGGTGGATGGCAGTCCACAGGGTCACAAAGAGTCAGACATCACTGAGTGGCTGAGCACAGGTACAGTGGGGAGGCAGAGGTTAAAGTGAGAGGAGATGCTAATGGGATCTTGGTAATAAGGATGAGGTTGAGAAAAAAGAGATGAGCTTGAGAGAGGTTTGGAAAGTAGAATGATTGGGATTTGGTGTTTGTTTGGATCCAAGGAGTGAGGGAGGAAGGGAGAGGGGTGAAGGGAGTCACAGATAATTTCTAGATTTCTGGTTTATGAAACTCTGTGGGTATCATTTAAGGAGATAAGAAACCAAGCAAGGAAGGGCAGTTTGGGGCTCAAAGGGAAGATGGTGAGTGGTTTTAGATTAAGGATGGTAGAATAAAGACCTCTGAAAATGCACTCCTCCATGTAAGCAACAAGATCACTGACAAAAAAAAAAAGTCAAAATCAACGTTTTAGAACTCTGGAAGTTAACCAAAGGCTTGCAAGAATCCAAAAAGCATTTATTCAAGAAAAATGACAAAATCTCAGTAAGAACAGTAAGCTGTGTCCTAGGGCAAGAAGGCAGATTCTAGTGGTTTGAAGAGTGAGTTTTATTGTCCAGTCACTAAGTTGTGACCCCATGGACTGCTGCACCTCAGGTTTCCCCATCCTTCACTATCTTCTGAAGTTTGTTCAAATTCTTGTCCACTGAATCGGTGATGCTATCTAACCATCTTGCCATGAGAACCCACGAACAGTATGAAGAGTGCGTAGGAGTGAGGAAACAGTGTTCAGCCCTCACTTGGAAAGATAAGACAGGTGAGGCTTTAGCTGGAGGATGGGTAAGGATTCAGTGTTCTTTTTATTTTGTAGAGATGTAAATGGTGCAGTATAGCTGGTAAAAAGCCTGGCCTTTCAGGAGGTGAAGAGGCCTAGCATCCTGATCTGCAAGACAGCTGAAATCTGACACCTAGAGACAAGCGACTTGGGTTCTTCCAACTTTATTCTTGGATCAGTTTCACTGTTTGCCCCTTTTGCTTTAGAGATAGAAGCTTGTCTTCAAAAATTAAGAAAAAAGACAGAATTGATGACCAAGAAACATCATGGTAAAGGAAGATTAATTATTTACATCATTCAAGTTCTCTGCAGTTCTCTTAATGTAGTTATATAATAATTAGTCTGATCAATTACTGTAAAAGCATGCCAATATTAGGTTTATAGCATTTTATCTTGACAATCTGTCTTCAGAGCATCCTAGGAATCCTCAAACACCATAAGCAGGAGCTGGAAACTGCTCAGTCTAATTGGGCTAGCATTGAGTTCTAACTGAAAACCAGGGCAAATAAGTCAAAAGATCTAATGTACAGGTATGACAAATATACTTAATAATATTGTATCAAACCTGAAAATATGCTAAAAGAATAGATATCAAGTGCACTCACTGAACAAAATGCTAACTATGTGAGATGATATGTTAATCAGCCTGAACTGTAGTAGTTATTTCACCATGTATATCAAATCATCATGATGTACACCTTAAATATATATACAATTTTTATTTTAAAATATATAAATTAAAAATGAAATGAACCTATTCATTAAAAAAAAAAAAAAACCTGGGGAAGGACTTTAATGGTCCTCAAACTTGGCTCCACATAGAAATCTACTGGCAACTTTAAAAAGTACTGATGCAAAAATAAATAAATAAATAAAATAAAAAGTACTGATGCTCGGGTTTCAACCTAGAAGCTATATTCAAATTTAATTTCATGTCCTTTAAATGTCTTTTTTTTTTTCTTTTTCATTTCAAGATCCAGTCCAGGACCACATGTCCTATTTAGTTGTCATGTCTCTTTAATCCTCTTTAAGCAGATCCCAGTCTTTCTTTGCTTTCATGACTTTAATGTAATGCAAATGGCATTTTGACTGAGGAAAATGTGACCAGACAAACGTGCAAGACTCTAGCCTCATCCCTATTCCCCTTAGAAGCTGTATTCCAGTACTGGCTAATTCAGTGTGGCAGCGACTTTACAGAACAAAACTGCTATAAATAATGGAGTGGCTGTATGCAGGAAAAAATTTAACAGAAAAAGTGCAAACTAAACAGCCCTCGGGTGGGTGGGAAGACAGCCCCTACCCCCACCCCCATCAGCCACCACACCTCTCTGCTGCCCTAGAACCTGCGCTCCTGACCTGCTCCGCCCCCTTCCCTGGATAGAGCACCCTCTGGACAGACGGAATCTTCTGAGATTCACATTCAAGTTTTGTGACAAGGGGACATGTGGAGTTTTTCTTCTGTATGCTATATTTTGGCTGCACATATATCTTTAACCCAGGAGCCCAGGGGTAGACAAAAGAAGATTGAGGTAATCAATGCTGCACCTTTTTTCTTCAGTGGTGACTTACTTCTCTTTTATTTTTCTTCATCCTTCCCAATCCTCCGACCTGATCTGTGTAACTCTTATCTTGGA
>SJXQ01002657.1:279362-305966 GCA_006408695.1 Aepyceros melampus
GATGGAATATTTCAGAGGTGGGGGTGGGTGGGAGGGGAAGGGAGAAATCAACAACAAAGTGTTCTTGGTCTGATCAAATTTTTTAAGTGCAAAACTTACACTCTGAAAACTATAATGTATTGTTGAAAGAAATTAAAGCTCTAAATAAGTGGAAAACATTTCATGGGGATGAATTTGAAGGCTTGATGTGATTAAGATAGCAATGCTTCCCAGATTGATCCACAGACTCAACACAATCTCTATTGAAATCCCAGCTGCCTCTTTTGCAGAAATTGACATGTTGACCTTGAAAAAGAAAGACAAAGCAGGAGGACTTATATGACCTGATATCAAGACTTATTCTTAAGATGTAGGAATCAAGATAGTGTGGTATTGGTGAAAGGATAGACACATAGATCAATGGAACAAAATAGAAAGCTCAGAGATAGATTCATACAATTTTTTTTTAATCAAAAACAGAAAGGCAATTCAACAAATGGTGCTGAATATATTGGACACCCATATGCGAAAAAAGCATTCTTGACACTCACACCTTACACATACAAAAAAATAAACTCTAAATGTAAAAGCACAAAACTAAAATGTATGGAAGAAAACATAGGAGAAAATCTCTGATCTCATATTTGGTGATTAGCTTTTGGATATGACACCATAGCATAATTCACAAAAGGGAAGTTTGATAAATTGGAATTTCTCAAAATTAAAATAATTCATTCAGTGAAAGATACTGTTGGGGTGAATGAAATTACAAACGACAGACTGGGAAAAAGTATTTGTAAATCACATATGCAATGAAGTATTTGTATCCAGAATATGTTAAAAACTCTTAAAACTCAACAGTAAGAAAACAAAAAGCTCAATTTTAAAACTGGACAAAATATCTGAACAGAACATTTCACTGAAGATATATGGATGGCAAATAAACCATCAGTACAAAAAGATGCTTAATATAATTTGTCACTCAGTTCAGTTCAGTTGCTCAGTCGTGTCCAACTCTTTGCGACCCCCTGAATCGCAGCACGCAGGCCTCCCTGTCCATCACCAACTCTTGGAGTTCACTCAGACTCACGTCCATTGAGTCCGTGATGCCATCTAGCCATCTCATCCTCGGTCGTCCCCTTCTCCTCCTGCCCCCAATCCCTCCCAGCATCAGGGTCTTTTCCAATGAATCAACTCTTTGCATGAGGTGGCCAAAGTACTGGAGTTTCAGCTTCAGCATCATTCCTTCCAAAGAAATCCCAGGGCTGATCTTCAGAATGGACTGGTTGGATCTCCTTGCAGTCCAAGGGACTCTCAAGAGTCTTCTCCAACACCATAGTTCAAAAGCATCAATTCTTCAGCGCTCAGCCTTCTTCACAGTCCAACTCTCACATCCATACATGGACCACAGGAAAAACCATAGCCTTGACTAGACGGACCTTAGTCACTAGGGAAGGCAAATTGGAAAAGAATGAGCTGCCATGACATACCACTTAAATGTTTAAAAAACAAACAACGCTGACAATACCAAATGTTGTCAAAGATTTGAAAAGAGAGCTGTGGGAAGGCAAACTTGGTACAGGCACTTTGGAAGATGGTTTCTTATAATGTTAAATGTGGATTTACCATATGTACTAGTAATCATGCTCCCAGGAATTTACCCAACTGAACTGAAAACTTATGCATATACAAAAAACTGCATGTGAATATTTTTAGCAGCTTTATTCATAATACCCCCAAATTGGGAGCCACCAAGATATCTCTCAATAGGTGAATAGATGAGCAAATTATGGTATACATGATGGTAAACTACTCAGCAAGAAAAAAGAAACATGATATTCATCCATGCAAAAAAAAAAAGGATAAATCTCAAATGCCCCTTACTAAGCTGAAAGAACCAGAATGGAAGGGCTACATAATGAATGATTCTATTCATGAGGCATTCTGGAAGAGGCAAAATTGTAGGATTGGAAAAAAAGATCAGTGGTTTTCAGGAGAAGGGATTAACTAGGCAAAGCACAGAGTATTCTCTCGAGTGATAGAATTCACATGTATGGTGCTGGCAGATAGATATACGATTCTGCATTTCTCAAAGCCTAATAGCACAAAGAGTGAATTGTATAAATTTTTTTCTAAGTTAACTAGTAGGTTAGAGGGGAGAAGTGGAGATTGTGACCATGTTTAATGACTATGGAAAAGGGAGCAAAAATAACTTTATAGTGAAGAAACCTGGCAAACACTATCTGAACCCATTAATGTCATCAGTGTTGAGTCATGTCAATCTCACGTACCCCTGATGTTAATTTCAATCACTGCTGAAATTAACATCACCGGTAGTGGGACAAAAAAAATTTTCTGTGCCTCTGGGATGCACTGAGAAACACACAACCACCACTTCTCTAGTATTTGTGGCTAGAAATGCAAAATCTGAATTGAAACATGAGAAAACATCAGATAAAAAGTGAGGGACATTCTAGGAAATAAATGGGCTATATGCTACAAAAAACTTACTCCTTAGAAGGAAGGTTATGACCAACCTAGACAGCATATCGGAGAAAGCAATGGCACCCCACTCCAGTACTCTTGCCTGGAAAGTCAATGGATGAAGGAGCCTGGCAGGCTGCAGTCCATGAGGTCACTAAGAGTCGGACACGACTGAGCGACTTCAATTTGACCTTTCACTTTCATGCATTGGAGAAGGAAATGGCAACCCACTCCAGTGTTCTTGTCTGGAGAATCCTAGGGACAGTGGAGCCTGATGGGCTGCCATCTACGGGGTCGCACAGAGTCGGACATGACTGAAGCGACTTAGCAGTAGCAGCAGCAGACAGCATTATTAAAAAGCAGAGGCATTACTTTGCCAACAAAGCTCCATCTAGTCAAGGCTATGGTTTTTCCAGTGGTCATGTATGGATGTGAGATTTGGACTATAAACAAAACTGAGTGCCAAAGAATTTATGCTTTTAAACTGTGGTGTTGGAGAAGACTCTTGAGAGATCCCTTGGACTGCAAGGAGATCCAACCAGTCCATCCTAAAGGAGATCAGTCCTGGGTGTTCATTAGAAGGTCCAATGCTGAAGCTGAAACACTTTGGCTACCTGATGCAAAGAGCTGACTCGTTGGAAAAGACCCTGATGCTGGGAAAGACTGAAGGCAGGAGGAGAAAGGGACGACAAAGGATGAGATGGTTAGATGGCATCATCGATTCAATGGACATGAGTTTGGGTGGGCTCCGGGAGTTGGTGTTGGACAGGGAGGCCTGGTGTGCTGCAGCTCATGGGGTCGCAAAGAGTCAGACATGACTGAGTGACTGAACTGAACTGAACTAAATCAGTAAATATGAGAGGAATGAGAGACATGGAAAATCACCATTAGATTACCACTATAATCCTAGAATGAGAAGTCAAGGGGGCCTTAGGAAGCATCACTAGGAACAAAGCTAGTGGAGGTGATGGAATTCCAGTTGAGCTATTTCAAATCCTAAAAGATGAGGCTGTGAAAGTGCTGCATTCAGTATGCCAGCAAATCTGGAAAACTCAGCAGTGTCCAAAAGACTGGAAAAGGTCAGTCTTCATTCCAATTCCAAAGAAAGGCAATGCCAAAGAATGCTCAAGCTACTGCACAATAGCACTCATCTCACACACTAGTAAAGTAATGCTCAAAATTCTCCAAGTCAGGCTTCAACAGTATGTGAACCGTGAACTTCCCTATGTTCAAGCTGGATTTAGAAAAGGCAGAGGAACCAGAGATCAAATTGCCAATATCCGTTGGATCATCGAAAAAGCAAGAGAGTTGTAGAAAAACATCAACTTCTGCTTTACTGACTATGCCAAAGCCTTTGACTTTGTGGATCACAACAAACTGTGGAAAATTCTTAAAGAGATGTGAATACTAGGCCACCTGAACTGTCTCCTGAGAAATCTGTATGCAGGCCAAGAAGCAACAGTTAGAACTGGACATGGAACAACAGACTGGTTCCAAATAGGAAAAGGAGTACATCAAGGCTGTATATTGTCACCCTGCTTATTTAACTTCTATGCAGAGTACATCATAAGAAATGCTGGACTGGATGAAGCCCAAGCTGGAATCAAGACTGCCAGGAGAAATATAATAACCTCAGATATGCAGATGACACCACACTTAAGGCAGAAAATGAAGAAGAATTAAAGAGCTTCTTGATGAAAGTGAAAGAGGAGAGTGAAAAAGTTGGCTTAAAGCTCAACATTCAGAAAACGAAGATCATGGAATCCAGTCCCATCACTTCATGGCAAATAGATAGGCAAACAGTAGAAACAGTGACAGACTTTATTTTCTTGGGCTCCAAAATCACAGAAGATGGTGACTGCAGCCATGAAATTAAAAGATTCTTGCTCCTTCAAAGAAAAATTATGACCAATCTAGACAGCATATTATAAAGCAGAGACATAACTTTGCCAAAAAAAGATCCATCTAGTCAAAGCTTTGGTTTTTCCAGTAGTCATGTATGGATCTGAGAGTTGGACTGTAAAGAAAGCTGAGCACTGAAGAATTGATCATTTTGAACTGTGGTGTTGCAGAAGACTCTTGAGAGTCCCTTGGACTGCAAGGAGATCAAACCAGTCCATCCTAAAGGAAATCAGTCCTGAATATTCATTGGAAGGGCTGATGATGAAGCTGAAACTCCAATACTTTGGCCTCTTGATGCAGAGAACTGACTCGTTTGAAAAGACCCTGATGCTGGGAAAGATTGAAGGTGGGAGGACAAGGGGACAACTGAAGATGAGATGGTTGGATGACATCACCAACTCAATGGACATGAGTTTGAGTAAGCTCCAAGAGTTGGTGATGGACACTGAGGCCTGGTGTGCTGAAGTCCATGGGGTTGCAAAGAGTCAGAGATGACTGAACTACTGAACTGAATTGAATCACTGCAGGCAAAATGGTGGCTCAGTGGTAAAGAATCTGTCTGCAATGCAAGAAACATAGGTTTAACCCCAGTCTAGATAGATGTCCTGGAGAAGAAAATGGTAACCTACTACAGTATTCTTACCTGGAAAATCCCATGGACAGAAGAGCCTGGAAGGCTATAGCCCATTGGGTTGTAAAAGAGTCAGACATGACATAGCAACTAAACAACAACCGCAAGATTCACTCTGGATACTAAAATTATATTGTATGTGCAATAGTTTGAGGAGAAACAGAATGATTTCCTAGTCTCAAAACATCCTCCCCAGGACTTTTATTAGCTATAAAGGGAAAGATAGTAACTTCATAGTAGTTTAATTCAGCAGATATCCCTTGATGAAGTGACCAAGGTTAACATCACCAGAAATAAGACATGTTGATGTTGTATCCTTTTATATGGTTTCTATTTATGTTAAGACAAAGTGGTTTTAAAAAGAGAGAAAATTTTATGCAAGCTTTCTCGCCAATGGTTTTTTTCTCTTTGACATTCTGTTTGTTTGTTTAAGTCATTAAGCTAAGGACATTTAGTAGATAGCAATTGTAAGAAAATCCAAAGGTATTTAACTTTCATAGTTATCCACTGGGATTATGGGTCAATAAAGAAAAGAAGACCATTCTTGTGGTTTTTTTAGCGTTTACAATAAAATTTTAGTAAAATTTACAGAAATATAACAGCAATACAATTGGAAATTCATTGTATTTGTAGGAAGGAAGGAAACATTTAAATTTCCTTTTGATAAAAGGAGAATTCTCATGGTATTGTCAACTACAAATTGGCACTTGCCATCTACCTCTACAAGCATTGAATCATGTGTTACTGCTGACTTTCAATATCACCTGAAGGAAATCAAGGTGGAGAGCAGAAATGAGGCATTCTGTGCTCTGGGAAAACAGGCAGAACCAGTCTTCAGAAAGATATTTTCAGGAACCAATTTTTTTATCCCAATTCTTATATATCTTCGTATCTAAAAAAGCATTAAAATGCTTTTAGTGGTGACGACTGCTCCTCTTGATTAGTAACTTTCGTGAGACTAGCAGAAACCTTCTGCAAAATATACGTGCTTGATTGCATGGATTCTCCTTTCACCAAAATCACCTATATACCGAACCCCCAGCCCAGCAGTTTCTCAAAGCTATCTTAAATGCTGTTTCTTGGACGATAGTCGTCATTTTGCCCCAAATAAAACTTAAGTTGCAACTCTCATGTTGACATTTTTTAAAAGTCAGTCATATCTTGACCAAGCTACCTTCAAACCCATTTCCAAAAACTCAGGTAATATCAGATTTATGTCCAAAAGCATAAAAAAGCTGCAAGCATAAGAAGAAAACAGAGAATTCAGTTTCTTTCAAGTACACTGATAATCTATCAAGCCAGGAGAAAATGTCAATGTCAAAAGTAGAAGAAATGTTATATGTTCTGATTATAACACAATAAAGCTAGAAATTAATTACCAGATCAGGAAAAAAGTTTCTTTGCCCTGGAGATTTATTAAAATGTATTTTAAATAATGACTTGAGTCAAAGGGAAAACATTAAAACATCAACAAAATTTGGACATTTGAGATGGATTTAAAGCATAAAGGCAGTCTCTAGCCTCTCTGGTATCGTTGTGTGGGTTAGAAAAAGTGTTTCCTTCTTCAAGTTAAAAAAAAAAAAAAAAGACCAACCCAACTGCATCTGTGGATAGTTACAAGGTGATGGCCCTGAGCCCAGCTAGCTGGAGGATGAGCTTGATACTCAGGAAAACTAAGACACAGTGAGTTGGGAGCTGTGAAAGAAAGAAAAAAAAAAAAAACTGCTAAATAATGAGTTTTCCCTTAAGACTGGAGGCAAACTTCTAGTTAGTAAAGTGCCTACTAGCACGATATTGAAGGCCAGGAAAAAAGTCTCACCTGAGCAACATTTTCTTTGATTGAAGTTAATATGCTCAAGGCCCTGACTCCTAAGGACAAAGAGACAAGAGTGCACTTGGTTTGAAAGTGAAAGTCGATCAGTTATGTCTGACTCTGCTCTTTGTGACCCCATGCAGTGTGGCCTGCCAGGCTTCTCTGTCCATGGAATTCTCCAGGCCAGAATACTGGAGTGGGTAGTTGTTCCCTTCTCCAAGGGATCTTCCCAACCAAGGGATCTTCCCAACCCAGGGATCGAACCCAGGTCTCCCACATTGCAGGAGGATTCTTTTCTAGCTGAGCTACCAGGGAAGCCTGCACTTGGTTTAATACTCAATTGATTTCTATAAGCCACTACAGGATTTAACTGTTTCAATACTTTAGATACATTTTGCTATTTTAAAAAATTTCTTGTAAAAATTAATTACATCTATAACACCTGATGTAAATGATTCAGAAACAAGCTTACTAAGCTTGTCTTAAAGGATGCCTGCATTCAAAGCCAAGAAATTCTCAATTTGTAATTGTTAAAAACCATTCAGATATTCTCTGATTAGAATATTTTTTAATGGAGCTATTACTAACATTATCTCCCTAAAAATCACAGAAAGACTGAAGCATTTTTTGTGTTCTATTTTATAAGGATTGCTTTCTTTTCCAGAAGCACCTCTCCTAGAAGGGGAGCTTAAGGGCTCCAGGTGCTATGAAAGAATAGGGACCCTCACCAGGGACAACTTCTCTCAGCCGTGCAGTTAAGTGGTACAAAAACATACCACAGCTGAAAACAGGTTGTGTATGGTGGGGATAAGGGGAAAGTCAATGAATATGATGAATATGAAAGTCACTGAATGAGATGAATAAAACACTTCCCCCCACCTCCCCCCAAAAAAAAAAATAAGGAAGGGAAAGACTGGTGCAGCTCTAGGTTGGTCTTGAGTCTCCAGGTGGGAGTTTAAGAAGCTTCTGTTGAGGTCCAAAGGAGACAGAATCTAGAGACAGGCCACAATGGTGCAGTGACAGAATAAAGCCCTGGTTGCTAGGGTCAGGGAATAAACACCAGAAGCCTGGAAGCAGAGAGATGGAGCCCTAGCTCCCAGTCCCCTTCCCCACCCTCCTTCCTCTTAGGTTGTGTGAGATGTTACCTTTCACTAAACATCATCTTCCTGATTTCAGACCTTAACTCTGGTCTCTGAGTTCTGCTTAGTTCCACATTTTCTACCCATTTGCACAGAGGACCACCATCTCTCCTTTCTGGAATCGCTAAGGTTTTCTACTTCACTTTTGACCTGGGCATCAGCCCTACTAATTCAGCTGAGATGGAAGTGCCCACCTCCTCCAAAACATGTAAGCCTCCTGATCTCAATAAGAGTCTTTGGACCCTAGGATTATGATTGCCTTATTTGAAATTGGATCACTTCCCCCAGTTTCTTGCAGTTCTCTTCCTTCGCTAAAAAGTAGTGACCATGAAGCAACTGAACAGCGAATTGCAAAGAAGTTTGAAAGCCTCTTAAAAGAAACTAAAGATATTGTTAAACATGTGACAAGTTATGAACAGAAGGTCATAGAAACAAAAGAATCTTTTAAGGAAACCAATATCTCTGAGGTGACAGAACTTAGAGAAAAAATCACAGAACTTGATGAAATAAATAAAGTACTAGTGAAAAAACTGCTTGCTAGTTTGGACCTAGGGAAAACAGAGAATGCAAAGAAACAGATGAGGTTGGGCAACCAGAACTCTGAGGACACAGTGCAAGACTGTTCAAGGGATTTGGTAAATTGTTCAAAAGGACAAAAAGCCCTTCCTGAAACTCAGCTAAGTAAGGAAAAAGCAAAGCACGGATTCCCTCACATTCAAGAAGAAAATATGAGACTGAGGAACAACATGGAGCAGTTACTACAGGAAGCAGAACACTGGAGTGTGGAACATACTGAGCTCAGCAAACTAATACAGTCCTATCAGAAATCGCAGAATGACATCAAAACTCTTAAAAATAATGGCACCCATTCCCCAACTCAAACAAATAAAGAGTCAGCTAAGCAAGAGCTGGAGGAACAAGTGAAGAGACTGAAGCAAGACACATATTCATTGCATTTGATTGCAACCTTGCTGCAGAATGAATGCCAGATCTTAGAGCAGAGAGTAGAGCTGCTTGATGAACTCCATCATCAGAAGGAAGAGCCTCTACAAGAGGAGCCAATGCAAATAAATCATGAGAAGAACAACAAGGGACAGAAGCTACCAGAGGCAGGCAAGGTCAAAGTACATGAGAAAAACATGCCAGCAGTCGAAGGTACATTTCACAAAAGAGATCACTTCTTTAGAAGCCTGGATATTTGTCGTAGTAAGAAAGCTCATAACAACCAGTTCAATACTCATATTGCGAAAGAGCTTTTGTGATAAAGAGGCCAGCTAGCAGCTTAAGTTGAAAAATATCAAAAGTAGAAGAAAAGGCAGACCTTCAAAAAATTATATAGTACATCCAGCTCCAGGCATAGCAGTCATCAAACCTAAGAGAGACCTGTTTGTTCAACCAAGAAATAGCCATAGAACAAGAAGGTTAACATTTAACATTATTCATTACCTTGATGATTAGGTAAGTTTGGTCTTTAATGACCATCAATGTCAACTTTTGCCCACATTAGTCATCTTTACAAGCTGGTTTTGTAGTTGTTACACAAAGAGCTATGACACTTTAACCAAAAGTGAGAATTTACAGGTCCAAATAAGTTAAAGATCTAAATAAAAACCACAGCAAACAAAGGAAGGGATTCTTTTTTCTTTATTTAATCATTGCCTTGGGGAGGGAAGTTCTGGGAGTGGGGGGGGGGGGAGTATATAACACTTTAATTGTGAACCTTTCAAACTCCCTTTCAAAAGCATATTCCTTTTCCTATTTATTATCCACTGAACTGTGGGCTGTACTGGAGTTTAAAAAAAAAGCTGATAAATCACTCCTAATCTTCTCATAAATTTCCTTATTCCCTGGATCTACTGTTACTAATATTCTCTTCTTGCTCCTCAAATAGTAAATGGTGGGCATATCAGGCAGCAGAGACCTTGGGGAAGGACACCTTAGCTTCTTTAGAAGATTAGATGTGTCTCAAGATTTTGTTCTGTGCTGGAAAAATTAATCTCATTAATCGAGGTGGGGATAATTATTCAGAATTACTCAGGGAAAAAAGCATTATCATCTGTCAAGAGGACTGAACTTTTGGTTCCAGGAAAGATGGAGCAGAATCACTTCTCCTTGTTTGTCCCTTTCAGTTCAGTTCAGTCGCTCAGTCGTGTCCAATTCTTTGCAATCTCATGAATTGCAGTATGCCAGGCCTCCCTGTCCATCACCAATTCCCGGAGTTTACTCAAACGCATGTCCATCAAGTTAGTGATGCCATTCAGCCATCTCGTTCTCTGTCATCACTTTCTCCTCCTGCCCACAATCCCTTCCAGCATCAGAGTCTTTTCCAACGTGTCAACTCTTCACATGAGGTGGCCAAAATATTGGAGTTTCAGCTTCAGCATCAGTCCTTCCAATGAATACCCAGGACTGATCTCCTTTAGGATGGACCGGTTGGATCTCCTTGCAGTCCAGGGACTCTCAAGAGTCTTCTCTGCCAGGGTCCAGCCCCGGTGGATCCAGGGTGATTCGAAGGTGGAGACGGAGTCGGCGAGAAAACACTTTTAGGAATATAAGATTAGATTAGGAAATAATAGTATAGTAGGAAAATTTAGATGGAGAAAAGAAGGCTGAATAACTTGATTTATGTGGAATACCAATCACCACCTACGTAGGCCACAGGTGTCTTTCCGTTCTCCCAAAGGAGAGGAGGCACTGAGGCCTCCCAGTCCAATCTTAGAAGCCCAGGCATAATTAGTAGGCTTGGTGAGTACCCACTCCCCAGATGGAGATTCAGCCAGAAGAGGAAAGAAAGAACGACACGGGGGGAATCAGCCTTTCCAGAAACTGATCCCATTTTCTTTATTTTCAGGTTTGCTTATATACCTTTTTTACACATAGGGATGAATACAGAGTCACGTGGGGATCAGCAGTCCTGACCTTTATCAAAATCAGGTGCTTTACATAAAAAAAGGTCTTAGGGGTTTTACATCATCTTCTGGCCATGAGGCCTCTGACATTTTATGACCCTCTCTTTCTGATAACCAAAAAACTCATTTTTTCCAAGGGTGTTTTTTCTTAAACCAGGCACCACCCTCCAGATAAAGGTACATTCCTATAGGGTAAGGGTGTAATGAGTTACAATCAAGAAAGGAATTTATCTAACCCAAGGTTAACATGATTAATCTTAAAGGTTAATACTTATTTCTCTTATATGCTAGTTATATTCATTATAAGGGCAGGGAATTAGAAGCAATTATTGGCACAACAAATGAGAAACCCTTCACCAATACAATTCCTAATCAATCCACTATACTAACAAATTCTAACTTCCCAAAAGAATCTGCCTTTAGTAAGTCTAAAACATCTCGTGCCTCTCGCTGTTGGGAGGCTGTAAATAATCACATTTGGCCGGACAAACATATACAGGCAGGCTAAATAACCTTCAGAGGAGTCTGTAAGCTGAAACACTCTTGTCATGCCCAGGAATTTTATCAACTGGAGCTGCAAGTTAACTCCTTCTCCAAGAGAAATGGTTATGGGGGAGAGCCCCCCGTAAAGTCAGAGGTGTAGGTGAGAGCATAAAAAAAGACTCTGGTTTTGGGGGTAGATGCTCGGGAACAGGGGGTTTCCTGAGGCTTGATCACGCCTTTGCGTATGCCAAGCCTCCTTCCTCATGACCTTTGCCACGGGCGGAGTTCCTCACGCTGGCCCCCGGCACTTCTCCAACACCACAGTTCAAAAGCATCCTTCTTCAGTACTCAGCTTTCTTCACAAACTCTCACATCCATGCATGACCACAGGAAAAACCATAGCCTTGATTAGATGGACCATTGGTGGCAAAGTAATATCTCTGCTTTTTAATATGATATCTAGGTTGGTCATAACTTTCTTTTTTTTTCTTTAATTAATTTTTATTTTTTAGTTTGTTTTGCTTTACAATACTGTATTCGTTTTGCTACACATCGACATGAATCAGCCATGAGTGCACATGAACTCCCAATCCCGACCCCCTGGTCATAACTTTCTTTCCAAGGAGTAAGCATCTTAATTTCATGACTGCAATCACCATCTGCAGTGATTTTGGAGCCCCCCAAAATAAAGTCTGACACTGTTTCCCCATCTATTTCCCATGAAGTGATGGGACCAGATGCCATGATCTTCGTTTTCTGAATGTTGAGCTTTAAGCCAACTTTTTCATTCTCCTCTTTCAATTTCATCAAGAGGCTTTTTAGTTCCTCTTCGCTTTCTGCCATAAGGGTGATGTCATCTGCATATCTGAGGTTACTGATATTTCTCCCGGCAATCTTGGTTCCAGCTTATACTTCTTCCAGCCCAGAGTTTCTCATGATGTGCTCTGCAAACAAGTTAAATAAGCAGGGTGACAATATACAGACTTGACGTACTCCTTTTCCTATTTGGAGCCAGTCTGTTGTTCCATGTCCAGTTCTAACTGTTGCTTCCTGACCTGCATATAGGTTTCCAAGAGGCAGGTCAGATGGTCTGGCATTCGCATCTCTTGAAGAATTTTCCACAGTTTGCTGTGATCCACACAGTCAAAGGCTTTGGCATAGTCAATAAAGCAGAAATAGATGTTTTTCTGGAACTCTCTTGCTTTTTCAATGATCCATTGGTTGTTGGCAATTTGATCTCTGGTTCCTCTGCCTTTTCTAAAACCAGCTTGAACATCTGGAGGTTCGTGGTTCACATATTGCTGAAGCCTAGCTTGGAGAATTTTGAACATTACTAGCGTGTGAGATGAGTGCAATTGGTGGTAGTTTGAGCATTCTTTGGCATTGCCTTTCTTTGGAATCAGAATGAAAACTGACCTTTTCCAGTCCTGTGGCCACTGCTGAGTTTTCCAAGCTAAAAACCCTGAGCATTAAGTATTAATATAAAATGAATGCAAGAATACTCTGAAAGATGGAGAAAAGGAGGTATAATGGCCAGGGTCCCTGAGACTTCATGAACGATGTACTGTTTTGTTTCCTGAGTTTTCTTTTGTCTCATATATATGCTAGGAGATGATAACCCAGAAATGCCAACACATTTAGACAAAAAAAGCAGGCACCACCCTCTCACCCCCAACCCCAGGCTTGCTTTCTCTTGACAGAGGATGAGAAAACAGTTTGGCAAGAAAGAAACTTTTTAAAAAATTTCCCTACTCTGGCCAAATTGCATAAAATTGTCTTGCTTCCACTCTCATCCTCATCAGCAAATACTGAGCAAAAACACTAGGCTTTCACTGTTGCCTGGCAGTAATGAAGTGCTCTTCTACCTTCCTTCTGAGGTGGTACATACAGAAGTGGCAGAGAAGAAACCTTGGAGGTTCTCTCCCACCTGATGGTAACAAGTTGCTCCTCCCTCAGCCCTTTTCCCAGTAAAATAAAATATCAGTGAAGGCCCTGTGGATAGCCTAGATTTCTATATGCTTCCCCTGTTTTAAACCTAAAACAGGAGGTTTAAGTAGGGTCCACAGTCTCAGAACACAATGCCCCAAACGTCCAGAAAAGATAGAAAAATAACTCACTCATTATACAAAGAGAAAATCTCAACTTGAATGAGAAAAGATGATTAACAAGTGCCAACAATGGCATGATTACAGATGTTGGGATTATCTAACAAGAAGTGTAAAGCAGTCACAAAAATGCTTCACTGAGCAATTGCAAGTACTCTTAAAAGAACAAAAATAATAGAAAGTCTTAGCAAAGAAACATAAAATATAAAGAAGAAACAAATGGAAATTATAGAAATAAAAAATACATAAAATAAACTCAGTGAATGTGCTCAATATAGAATGTTGAGGTCAGAGGAAAGATTCCATAAACATGAAGACAGAAAAATAGAAATGATCCCTTCTGGCCAGCAGGAAAAAATAGGCTGAAAAAACTCCCATAGTCTCAAGAAGCTTAAAATAAAAACTATCTGACATTGGTGTTATCAGAGTACTCCCCAAAAAAGGTAGAATGTGGGCTGAAAAGTATTCATTGAAAAAAAAAATGGCTGAAAATTCTACAAATTTAGTGAGAGGCATAAACCTATAGATTCAAGAAACTGAGTGAACTCTAAACAGTATAAATTCAAACACATTTAAGGCACTCATAATCAAATTTCTGAAGCCTAAAGACAAAGTTAAAAAAGCAGGTACAAACAGCAGTGGTGGAACGATGATCCAAATGACAGTGGCTTTCTAATCAGAAACCTCCAAGCTAGAAGGAAACAAATATTTTTCAAGAACTGCAAAAAACAACCCAGAATTGTTTACCCAGTGAAAACAGCCTTTAGGAATGAAAATGAAATCAGTACATTCTCAGAGGAAAACTGAGAGCGTTTGTCACTATTTGTTGAGAAAGCTCATTTGGCTATACATCTAATTCTCATTTTTTACACTCAAGAAAATGAGTGTTCCCTTTAACCTCAGGCTTTGCCTTATTCTATTTTCAAAGAGTAATTTCACATCAGTTCAGTTCAGTTCAGTCACTCAGTCATGTCTGATTCTTTGCAATCCCATGGACTGCAAGCAATCCAGGCCTCCCTGGCCATCACCAACTCCTGGAGCTTACTCAGACTCACGTCCATGGAGTTGGTGATGCCATCCAACCATCTCATCCTCTGTTGCCCCCTTCACCTCCTGCCTTCAATCTTTCCCAGTATCAGGGTCTTTTCCAATGAGTCGGGTCTTTTCCAATGAGTCGGTTCTTTGCATCAGGTGGCCAAAGTGTCGGAGTTTCAGCCTCAGCATCAGTCTTTCCAATGAACATTCAGGACTGATTTCCTTTATGATTTATTGATCTCCTTGCAGTCCAAGAGACTCTAAGAGTCTTCTCCAACACCACAGTTCAAAAGCATCAGTTTTTCGGTGCTCAACTTTCTTTATAGTCCAACTCTCACATCCATACATTACTATTGGAAAAACCATAGCTTTGACTAGCTGGACATTTTTGGCAAAGTAATGCCTCTGCTTGTTAATATGCTGTCTAGGTTCGTCATAACTTTTCTTCGAAGGAGCAAGTGTCTTTTAATTTCATGGCTGCAGTCCCCACTTGTAGTGATTTTGGAGCCCAAAAAGTAAAGTAAATTCCTAGGCTTTAAGGACTTTACCCTTTGGTTCATTAGCTATTTAGAGGTCACTTAGTACATCATGCAAAATGCCCCACTGGATGAATCAAGATTCATTCACAAGGGGGAATCAAGATTGCTGGGAGAATATCAACAACCTCAGATACGCAGATGACACCACCCTAATGATAGAAAGCGAAGAGGAACTGAAGAGCCTCTTGATGAAGGTGAAAGAGAAGCGTGAAAAAGCTGACTTAAAACTCAACATTCAGAAAACTAAGATCATGGCATCTGGTTCCATCATCCCATGGCAAATAGATGGAGAAAAAATGGAAATGGTGACAGACTTTATTTTCTTGGGCTCCAAAATCACTGCAGATGGTGACTGCAGCCATGAAATTAAAAGACACTTGCTCCTTGGAATAAAAGCTATAACAAACCTAGACAGCGTGTTAAAAAGCAGACACAATACTTTGTCAACAAAGGTCTGTATCATCAAAGTTACGGTTTTTCCTGTAGTCATATACAGATGTGAGAGTTGGACCATAAAGAAAGCTGAGCACCGAAGAATTGATGCTTTCAAACTGTGATGCTGGAGAAGACTCTTGAGAGTCCCTTGGATTGCAAGATCAAATCAGTCAATCCTAAAGGAAATCAACCCTCAATATTCATTGGAAGGACTGATGCTGAGGCTCCAATACTTTGATAATCTGATGCAAAAAGCGTACTCATTGGAAAAGACCCTGATGCTGAGAAAGATTGAGGGCAGGAGAAGGGGGCAACATCCTGTAGTCATATACAGATGTGAGAGTTGGACCATAAAGAAAGCTGAGCACCGAAGAATTGATGCTTTCAAACTGTGATGCTGGAGAAGACTCTTGAGAGTCCCTTGGATTGCAAGATCAAATCAGTCAATCCTAAAGGAAATCAACCCTCAATATTCATTGGAAGGACTGATGCTGAGGCTCCAATACTTTGATAATCTGATGCAAAAAGCGTACTCATTGGAAAAGACCCTGATGCTGAGAAAGATTGAGGGCAGGAGAAGGGGGCAACAGAGGATGAGATGATGGCATGGCATCATTGATGGACATGAGCTTGAGCAAACTCTGGGAGATAGTGAAGGAAAAGGAAGCCTGGAGTGCTGCAGTCATGGGGTCGCAAAGAGTTGGGCATGACTGAGCGAATGAACAACAGATTCATAAGGAAACCCTATTCAGATTTGAATTTTACTGACTGCATTGCTTATTTATGGTAATTATGGTTTTGAATTGGGATTATTACAATGGACACTATCTGTGATTATTAGGTATTTGGATGAAAAATTGTGAAAACAGAATTAGACAGGATGTCTAATAACCTGGGGAACTGAATTAGAATTCAATGTGACCCTAAAAAATAGTACTAGTGAGGTGAAATTTGTGTAAAATATACTTAACTGGAAAACTAAAACAGGAATAAGAATAGAGTAATTTGCTTACAGGGGCTTCCCTGATAGCTCAGCTGGTAAAGAATCTGCTCTCAGTGCAGGAGACCCTGGTTTGATTCCTGGGTCCAGAAGATCACCTGGAGAAGGGCATGGCAACCCCCTCCAGTACTCTTGCCTGGAAAATCCCCATGGACAGAGGAGCCTGGTGGGCTACAGTCCATGGGGTGGCAAAGAGCTGGACACAACTGAGCAGCTAAACACAAGCACAAGCACACTATGCTTCTGAAGGAAAAAAAGGTTAAAGGAAAAAAGTGAAGGGGAAATGCTATTGTATCACATCACTTGAAATATATTTTGAGTGATTCAGAGATCTTGTATAACCATGTTGAAGTAGTATGAAGTAAAAACCTATTTAATATTAAAAATATTGCTGTCATCATTCTAGATGCTAAGAACATAAGCCCAACAATATATCCATCATCCAAAGACAGCCACAATTAATGATGTAATATATTTCATCCCAATCTTTTTGTCTAATGATTTTATTTAAATAGCATAATACCATATATTCAACTTTTGGTTACCTGTGTATGATATATATTTTTTTTCTGTATTATATACAGAAAAAAATTATCAAAGTTCATGTTTTCTTTTATAACAAGTAAGCTCTTAATTGTTATTTATCAAAAACTATAAATAATTTTAATTTACTTATAAATTACCTACCATCTTGCTGCGGCTTCTTCTTTGTCTTTAGACGTGAGGATCTTTCTTTGGCAGGTTCCACCATTCTCTTGTCGATGGTTGTTCCACAGCTAGTTGCGATTTTGGTGTTCTCAGAGGAGGAGGTGTGGATGTCCTCCTGCTCCACCATCTTGAACCATTAGCGGACTGCCTGCTTTTGTTCTGTTTGTTTGTTTTTGGCTGTGCTGGGTCTTCACTGCTGTGCGTGGGCTTTCTCTAGCTGTGGTGGGAGCTTCCCTTCATTGTGGTGCACGGCTTCTCTTTCTTGTTGCAGAGCACAGGCTCTAGGCACAAGGGCTTTAGTTGTGGCACAAGGGCTTAGCTGGTCTGCATCACACATGATCCTGCCAGTTGCTATTATTGTTCAGTCGCTCAGTCGTGTCCAATTTCATGACACCATGTGCTGCAGCACACCAGGCTTCCCTGTCTATCACCAACTCTCAGCGCTTGCTCAAACTCATGTCCATTGAATCAGTGATTCCATCCAACCATCTCATCCTCTGTCATCCTCTTTTCCTCCTGCCTTCAATTTTTCCCAGCATCAGGGTCTTTTCCAATGAGTCAGTTCTTTGCATCAGTAACCAAAGTATTGGAACTTCAGCTTCAGCATCAGACCTTCCAAGAATATTCAGGACTCCCTTGTTATCTGAGGGACTCTCAACAGCCTTCTCCAGCACCACAGTTAGAAAGCATCATCTCTTCAGTGCTCATCCTTCTTTATGGTCCAGCTCTCACATCTGTACGTGACTACTGGAAAAACTATAACTCTGATTATACGGACCTTTGTCTGCAAAGTAAGTGTTAGTTGCTCAACTGTGTCTGACTCTTTGTGACCAATGGACTGTAGCCTGCCAGGCTCCTGCATCCAAGGCAAGAACACTGGAGTGGGTTGCCAATATCTTCTCCAGGGGACCTTCCCAACGCAGGAATCTAACCCAGATTTCCTGGTTTGCAGGCAGTCTTTACTGTCTCAGCCACCATGGAAGCTCGACAAAGTAATGCCTCTGCTTTTTAATATGCTGTATAGGTTTATCATAGCTTTTCTTCCAAGGAGCAAGTGTCTCTTAATTTCATAGCTGCAGTCATCATTTGCAGTGATTTTGGAGCCCAAGAAAATAAACTTTGCCACTGTTTCCATTTTTTTTTTTCCTCTATTTGCCATGGGGTGATGGAACCAGATGCCATGATCTTAGTTTTTTGAATGCTGAGTTTTAAGCCAGCTTTTTCACTCTTCTCTTTCACTTTCATCAGGAAGCTCTTTAGTTCTTCTTTGCTTTCTGTCATAAGGGTGGTGTCATCTGCATATCTGATGTTGTTGATATTCTCCCAGAAATCTTGATTCCAGCTTGTGCTTCATCCAGCCTGCCATTTCTCATGATGTACTCTGCATATAAGTTAAAGAAGGAGGGTGACAATATACAGCCTTGATGTACTCCTTTCCCAATTTTAAAACAGTCCATTGTTCCATGTCTGGTTCTAACTGTTGCCTCTTGATTTGCATACAGGTTTCTCAGGAGGCAGCTAAGGTAGTCTGGTATTTCCATCTCTTTAAGAGTTTTCCACAGTTTGTTGTGATCCATATAGTCAAAAGTTTCAGCAAGCCAATGAAATAGATGTTTTTCTGGAATTCTCTTGCTTTTTCTGTGATCCAGTTGATGTTAGCAATGTGATCTGTGGCTCCTTTGCCTTTTCAAAATCCAATTTGTACATCTGGAAGTTCTCCATTCACATACTTTTGAAGCCTAGCTTGAAGGATTTTGAGCATTCTCTTGCTAGCATGTAAAATGAGTGCAATTGTGTGGCAGTTTGAACATTCCTTGGCATTGCCCTTCTTTGGGATTGGAGTAAAAAACTGACCTTAGAAGAAATGGAGTAGCCCCCATTTGTCAACAAGAGTCTGAAATGCAGTACTTGGGTGCAATGTCAAAAATGACTGAATGATCTTGGTTTGTTTCCAATGTAAACGATTGAGTATCACAGTAATCCCAGTGTATGCCCCAACGAGCAATGCCAAAGAAGCTGAAGTTGAATGGTTCTTTGAAGATCTACAAGACCTTTTAGAACTAACACCAAAAAAAAATGTCCTTTTCATCATAGGGGACTAGAATACAAAAGTAGGAAGTCAACAGATACCTGGTAAGTAGTAGGCAAGTTTGGCTTTAAGAGTACAAAATGAAGCAGGGCACATGCTAACAGAGTTTTGCCAAGAGAACGCACTGGTCATAGCAAACATCCTCTTCCAACAACACGAGATGACTCTACTCATGGAAACTTTCTCTAAATCCACTCTAGTATTCAGTTATAATGTTCCACCCAAAATCTTAGTTTTCCTTAATTTATTGAAACTGAAACAGAAGTCTCCTACTAATCTATAGTCAGAAAGGCATGCACATTAAACTTTCCCAAAAGTGAAAGTGAATGGCAAAAAAGTGAGTTGTACATGGTGACTTCCTTCCAAAGAATGAAAAGGGTCAGAGGAGAGTCACTTTCCAGTGGAGAAAAAACCTGAGAAATGCTACTTTGGTCTGGAGATCAAGGCTGATGTCAACAGCCATAAAGTATGCTGACTCTATGTATCCTTGATATGATGTGATGAAAATGGCACTTTACCTGTGTGATCTCCTTTCATAAACCCCTAACCCAGTCTAATCATGAGAAAAATAGCAGATGAGGTTTAGTAGTGGGGTATCCTGTCGTATAGCTGATGAGTACTCTTACTGTCAAGGCCATCAAAAAACATGGGAAAATGAGAAACTCACAGTAAGATAAGCCTAAGGAGACATGGCAACTAAATGTAATGTGACATCCTGGAACAGAAAAAGGATACTAGGTTAAAAACTGAGAAAATCTGAATAAATTATGGACTTTGGTTAACAGATAGACAGATGATAGAGGCAGTGGTTTGTTCACTTATATTACTTTGTAACATGCTTTATCAGGAAATATAGAGTTAACAGTCTGTGTATTTGGGACTGAGTAATAGTAATTAAAAAGTTCTTGTGGTCATAAAAACCATGGCTATTAATCCTAAATATCACTATTTTAACCAACCTGAGCTACCTCAGGACTAGAAAACTATTTGCATCTAAGGTGTTTTCTTCTCAGAAAATGACTTTAGCTATTTTTATTGAAATAGTTGTTTTTAAAAAAATGCTGCTTACAAAAATATTATTGAATCCAGTGACCAAGTGCAAATCCAAAAATTATAGATCACATTTTATTTTTTCATGGCATCAAGTTCCTCATTTCAAAATGTTTACTATAGTAAGGCCAATTAAGAAACAATAAACATTGAGAGGAGGGGTTTCCCTGGTGGGCCTTCCCCAGTGGCTCAAGGGTAAAGAATCCACCTGCAGTGCAGGAGACTCAGGTTTGATCCCTGGGTTGGGAAGGTCCCCTGGAGAAGATAAATGGCAGCTCACTCCAGTATTCTTGCCTGGAAAATCCTAATCCATGGGGCTGCAAAAGAGTTGGACACAACTGGATGACTAAACAACAAACAACTTCCCTGGTGGTGCAGTGGATAAGATCCGCCTGCCAGCGCAGGGGACTAGAGTTTGATCCCTGCTCTGGGCGGATCATTCTTTGTCGTTGCCCTTCTTTGGGACTGGAATGAAAACTGACTTTTCCCAGTCCTATGGCCCTGCTGAGTTTTCTAAATTTGTTGACATATTGAGTGCAGCAGTTAAACAGCATCAGCTTTTAGGATTTGAAATAGCTCAGCTGGAATTCCATCACCTCCACTAGCTTTTTTCATAGTAATGCTTCCTAAGGCCCACTTGACTTCACGCTCCAGGATGCCTGGCTCTAGGTGAGTGATTATTCGGGTCATTGAGACTTTTCTTGTACAGTTCTTCTGTGCACTCTTGCCACTTCTTAATATCGTCTGTTTCTGTTAGGTCCATACCACTTCTGTTCTTCATTGTGCCCATCTTTGCATGAAATGTTCCCTTGGTATCTCTGATTTTCTTGAACAGATCTCCAGTCTCTCTCATTCTATTGTTTTCCTCTATGACTCCACTGTTCACTTAAGAAGCCTTTCTTATCTTTCCTTGCTATTCATTGGAACTGTGTATTCAGATGGTGTATCTTTTCTTTTCTCCTTTGCCTTTCGCTTCTCTTTTCTCAGCTATTTGTAAGTCCTCCTCAGACAACCATTTGCCTTTTTGCATTTCTTTTCCTTGGGGATGGTTCTGATCACCACCTCCAACACAATGTTATGAATCTCCATCCATAGTTCTTCTGGCACTCGATCAGATCTAATCCCTTGAATCTATTTCTCACTTCCATTGTATAATCATAAAGAATTTGATTTAGGTAATACCTTAATTGTCCAATGGTTTTCCCTACTTTCTTCAACTAAAGTCTGAATTTTCAATAAGGAGTTCATGATCTGAGCCACAGGCAGCTCCCACCCTTGTTTTTGCTGGTTGTATACAGCTTCTCTATCCTTGGCTGCAAAGAATATGATCAATCTTTCGGTATTGACCATCTGGTGAAATGTATTGACTAATGCTATGGCCTATACATGATCAACTTTTGTACATGTTCCATGTGTGCTTGAGAATAATGTGCACTCTCATTGCTGGCTGAAGAATTCAGCTTAACCCTGGTGTTCAAGCCTATATTTCACTGATTTTCTATTTTCTTCAACTAGCAGTACTTAGAGAGGTGTTGAAACCTCTCACCATGATGACGGTCTCATGCTTGAAAGTTTCATCACTTTTACATTTATCTTCTATTTATTTAGCCATTTAATTACCTGCATATATATTTTAAACTGTGATTGTCTTCTTGGTTCACATTATGATTACATAATGAACTCACCCCCTCTGATGGCTTTTATAACTACATATCTGAACCAAGAACTTCCAGATGTTCAAGCTGGATTTAGAAAAGGCAGAGGAACCAGAGATCAAACTGCAAACATCTATTGGATCATGTAAAAAGCAAGAGAATTCCAGAAAAACTTCTACTTCTGCTTCATTGACTACGCTAAAGCCTTTGACTGTATGGATCACAACAGACTGTGGAAAATCCAGACTACATTACCTGCCTCCTAAGAAATCTGTATACAGGTCAAGAAGCAACAGTTAGAACTGGACATGGAACATGGACTGGCTCCAAATTGGGAAAGGAGTACATCAAGGCTGTATATTGTCACCTGGCCTGTTTTACTTACATGCAGTGCTGGGGTCCAGCCCCGGTGGACCCAGGGATATTCAAAGCGGGGACGGAGCTGGCGGATAGGACAGGATAGGATAGCTCAGGATAGAATACTATAGTAGGAAATTAGTGGAAAAAAGGAGGCTGAATAACTTGGTTTACGTGGAAAGCCAGTAAAGTTCCAGACAAGGAGCTTGCACCATCTACGTGGGGCCACTGGCACCCACTTGAATCCTCTAAGGGTGCCCCGCCCTGGGCTCCCTTTCTCGCGGATCTTAGCAGCCAGGGCAAGTAAGTAGATGTGGCGAGCCTCCACGCCCCAGATGGGAATTCAGCCGAAAAAGGGGAGAAAAGGGGGGAGAAAAGAATGACATGGGGAAGCCCAGCGTCAGTGCAAGACTCCAAGGGAAAGTTTATTTTTCAAAATCAGCTTATATACCCCAAGTTGTACATAATGGAATATGGAGTTATTCAGGGGCAGCAGTTNATTTCAATAAAAAATAAATAAAAAAATCAATGTGAAAAGGCAATATACAGAATAAGAAAAATATTTACAAACCATATATGTGATAAGATGTTAATACTCAAAATATATAAATAACTTGTACAATTCAATAACAAAAAAGGAAAAATAACTTATAATACAATCAAAATTGATAAATATCTGAATAAACATTTTACCACAAGAATGTATGAATGGCTGAAGGTATAGAAAAGATGGTCAACATCACTAGTTAATATAGAAATGCAAATTAAAACCACAATGAAATCTCCTCACATCTGTTATAATGTTCAGCATAAAAAAAAAAGTTAAATGCTTGGATGGAGGTAGAGAAATTTTGTGCACTGTTAGTAGGAATGTAAATTGATATAGTCATTATGGAAAACAGTATGAAGTTTCCTCAAAAACCGAAAAAAATAGAGCTACCATATTACTAGCAATTCCACTTCTAGGAATATGCCTTCAGGAAACAAAGACACTAAAAGATATATGCACCCCCATGTGCCGGGGTCCAGCCCCGGTGGATCAAGGGATATTCAAAGTGGGGACGGAGCGGGCAGATAGGACAGGATAGGATAGCTCAGGATAGAATAGTATAGTAGGAAATTAGTGGAAAGAAGGAGGCTGAATAACTTGATTTATGTGGAAAGCCAATAAAGTTCCAGACGAAGAGCTTGCACCATCTACGTGGGGCCACCGGCGCCTGCTTGAATCTCTAAGGGTGCCTTGCCCTGGGCTCCCTTTCACGCAGAACTTCAGAGCCGGGACAAATAAGTAGACATGGCGAGCCTCCATGCCCCAGATGGGAATTCAGCCAAAAAAAGGGGAGAAAAGAACGACATGGGGAAGCCCAGCTTTGGGGCAAGACTCCAAAAGGAAAGTTTATTTTTCAAAATCAGCTTATATACCCCAAGTTGTACATAATGGAATATGCAGAGTTATGCAGGGACAGCAGTCCTGACCCTCATTGAGACAAGGCTTTCTTTTTTGCATACCCTTCCGTTTACAAAAGGTCTCAGGTGGTTTACATTATCTTCTGGCCAAGAGGTCTGTTAACAGTTTTATGGCTCTCTTCTGATGAGGTTTTGTTAACCAGAAGACTCATTTGTGTTAATCTTTCCAAAGTCTGAATGCCACTCTCAGAAAACACTAAATAAAAATACAGCAATTTTTAATAAAAGGAAGTACAGTGATTTATAGCAAAAGAAAAAGTAATTTACTCAAAAGTTTATATTGCTAACATCAAAACTACTATATATCTTTTTCCATATCCCATTTACATTGATTACATCTTCCCGGGTGCCTGATAGATAAAAAATAAGGAGGTCTGGCAGCAATCATTGAGTTAACTGTGAAATCCTGTCACCAATATGAATTTGAAAAGGCTCTGAAACTTTAAGATACTTTAAGGCTTTTGTGCCCCTCACAGTTGGGAGGTTGTGAGCAATTCACAAGCTTATAGAAGGTGAGGGGAACTTGTTAGGCAGGCTAGAGAGTTATCAAAGGGGGGTTGAGCTGAAACACTCCTTTCAAATGCAGAAGACTAAAGCCCTGAATTAACTTTTTCCAGAGAAAGTCAGAAAATAATGGGAAAACAGACAAATTCTTATTTTGGGGGGTACATGCTCAGGAAAAACCAGGGAGACATCCGATGACTCAAATTGCTCTGCCATCTGAGTCTGCCACATGACTCTATCACAGTGGCTCCTGTGATATTCCTCGCTCTGGCTCCTGACGCCCATGCTTACAGAAACATTATTTATAATAGCCATGATATAGAAACAACCTAAGTGTCTATCAATGGATGAATGAATTAAGTTGTGAGGAGCACACATCTGCACACACACAATAGAATATTATTCAGCCATAAAAATGAAGAAATGCTGTCATTTTCAACAACAACAACATGGATGGACCTTGAATTCATATGCTAAGTGAAGTAAGTCAGACAGAGAAAAGCAAATAAAGATGACCTTCGTACAACTTGTGAGTTGGGGCACTAATCTCACATTTTCAAAAATCTGAATATAACTTTATAGTCAGCTCTCTGCATCCATGGTTTCACATTCACAGATTCAACTAACCACAGATCATGTGTACTATAGTGTGTATTTTTGGAAAAAATTCATATATAAAATGAACCTATGCAGTTCAAACCTATGCTGTTCCAGAGTCACCTGTTCAGTTCAGTTCAGTCGCTCATTCGTGTCCCACTCTTTGTGACCCCATGAAATGCAGCATGCCAGGCCTCCTTTTAACTTTTTCCAGAGAAAGTCAGAAAATAATGGGAAAACAGACAAATTCTTATTTTGGGGGGTACATGCTCAGGAAAACCCAGGGAGAAATCCAAAGACTCAAATTGCTCTGCCATCTGAGTCTGCCACGTGACTCTGTCACAGGTGGGATTCCTTGCTCTGGCTCCCGACAATGCAGAGTACATCATGTGAAATGCCAGGCTGAATGAAACACAAGCTGGATTGCCAGGAGAAATATCAATAACTTCAGATATACAGATGACACCACCCTTATGGCAGAAAGCAAAGAGAAACTAAAGAGCCTCTTGAAGAAAGTGAAAGAGGAGAATGAAAAATCTGGCTTAAAACTTAACATTCAAAAAACAAAGATATGGCATCTGGTCCCATTACTTCATGGCAAATAGATGGGAAGTGACCGACTTTACTTTCTTGGGCTCCAAAATCACTGCAAATGGTGACTGCATGCATGAAATTAAAAGACAGTTGCTTCTTGGAAGAAAAACTATGACAAAACTAGACAGCATATTAAAAAACAAAGACATTACTTTGCCAACAAAGGACAGTCTAGTCAAAGCTATGGTTTTTCCAGCAATCATGTATGGATGTGAGAGTTGGACCATAAAGAAGGCTGAGTGCTGAAGAACTGATGCTCTTGAACTGGTGTTGGAGAAGACTCTTGAAAGTCCCTTGGAATGCAAGATCAAACCAGTTAGTTGTAAAAGAAATCAGTCCTGAATATTCATTGGAAGGTCAGACCTTCCAATGAGCTTCTACTGTAGCTGAAGCTCCAATACGTTGGCTGCCTGATGTGAAGAACTGACTCATCAGAAAAGACCCAGGTGCTGGGAAAGATTGAAGGTGGGAGGACAAGGGGATGACAGAGGATGAGATGGTTGGATGGCACCACCGGCTCGATGGACATGAGTTTCCACAAGCTCCAGGAATTAGTGAAGGACAGGGAAGCCTGGAGTGCTGCAGTCTATGCGGTCACAAGTCAGATATGACAGAGCGCCTGAATTGAATGACTGAAGCTTGCAGAACTCCAAAGAATAGCAAGAAAAGATAAGAAAGCCTTCTTCAGAGATCAATGCAAAGAAATAGAGGAAAAGAACAGAATGGGAAAAACTAGAGATCTCTTCAAGAAAATTAGAGATACCAAGGGAACATTTCATGCAAAGATGGGCTCAATAAAGGACAGAAATGGTCTGGACCTAACAGAAGCAGAAGATATTAAGAAGAGGTGGCAAGAATACATGGAAGAACTGTACAAAAAAGATCTTCATGACCCAGATAATCATGATGATGTGATGACTACTCTAGAGCCAGACATCTTGGAATGTGAAGTCAAGTGGGCCTTAGAAACCATCACTACGAACAAAGCTACTGGAGGTGATGGAATTCCAGGTGAGCTGTTTCAAATCCTGAAAGCTGATGCTGAGAAAGTGCTGCACTCAATATGCCAGCAAATCTGGAAAACTCAGCAGGGGCCACAGGACTGGAAAAGGTCAGTTTTCATTCCAAT